>CM064549.1:17060336-17330336 GCA_032716605.1 Paralithodes platypus
CTCGGGGACATCGGCGGGAGACAAACCTCTACGCAACCCAGCACTCCGAAGAGATGGCCTCGCCCCACATGAGGAGATGGACGCCCATCGATATCCCTCAGCTCCGCGTGTTTTTGGCCCTCACCATGCTAATGCCCCCCATGAGAAAACACAACATGCTGGATTATTGGCTGATGCATGACATTAGATCAACGCCAGTCTTCAACAGGTACATGCCCAGGGACCAATACCGGCAAATTCTGAAGTGCTTGCACTTTGTCGACAACACTGCCGCACACGGAAGTGACAAGCTTTGGAAAAATCCGGCCATTCCTGAACTCCCTCCTGACCAGGTATCGCCGGTTTTTCAAACCTTTACAAAATGTTGGGATTGATGAGTCTTGGATCCTCTTCCGTGGACGTCTCTCTTTCAGGCAGTACATTCCGTCGAAGCGTCACCGCTTCGGGATCAAGTTCTTTGTACTGTGGGACTGCGAGACAGGATACGTGCTGGACCTCATCATCTACACCGCTACTGATGTGGACATTCCAAACGACTCACTGGGTCTTTCAGGGGCGGTTGTGAAGACACTGATGGAGCCGTATCTGGATGCCAACCGTATCTTGTACAGCGACAATTTCTACACCTCTCCTCTCCTTGCCAGGTATCTCCTTGCAAGGAGCACGGGAAGCTGTGGAACTGTCAGGGCAAACAGGAAACACTGGCCCAAGTTTCATGCTACACGGAAAGGAGACATCTTCCGGAAAGAAGAGCAGCAGTGACAGTATACTGGCTATTTGTTGGCATGACACAAAGCCAGTCAATGTCCTCTCCACCTTCCACAAGTCCACAATGCGAGGGATAGCGGGAAGAAGGATACCAAATGGACCCTGTCACCCGCGAGAAGCATCTAGTCCCTATCTCCAAACCTGACCTTGTTATGGACTACAACATAAACATGTGGTTGGTGGATAAGAGTGACATGCAAATCACTGCTGTTGACTGCCTCAGGAAGACGTGTAAGTGGTATAAGAAGGTGGTACTCCATCTTCTTGATGTCACTATCCTGAAACGCGTACAACCTGTGATGACGCGGACAGGAAGGAAGAGCTCGGTAAGGCTGTTCGCGAAGGACATCATCGACTCCATTTCAGGAAGCACGGAACCACACGTATGCTACCACCTCCGAGACCGATCGTGAATATGCCTGCCCGCCTTGAGAGCCGGGACTACTTCTTGACCCACATGCTTGAGTTTTGCCCCCGCTCAGCATCACAGATCGCAGCCAACCGGAAGCACGGACTGAAGCAGTGCCACGTCTGCAGACATACAACAAGGAGGAACCAAATTAGGAAGGAAACTACGTTCATGTGTAGCTATTGTAATGTGGGACTATGCGCTTCTCCATGTTACACAGAGTACCACACACTGGAACACTTCTAGACCTCTTCCAAGACCTCCTCCTCCTCTAGACCTCTTGCCAATCATTCATAAGTTCATGCAATCATTCATTCATCTATTTCAAACTACCTCATGAATTCATGTCATTCAATCATTCATATGGTAGAATCGCACACTACCCAAACACAAGTGCATTCATCATCATCAGCAACATCACCCCATTACATCCATAAGTTTCTAATCTCATCCATAATCTGCTTCTTGGTCTACCTCATACATCCATGTCATTTGTCTACCTCAATCATATAACTGCCTTTTATCTACCTCAATCCTATAACTGCCTTTTCTACCTCAATGAAATGTGGATTACACCTCCTGGGAACACCACAAAAAAAAAAATGAGTCCATCAACACTACCCCATAGGGTGATTTGGAAATGTGTTGAAATAATATTATTTATAAAACAAAACAAAAATTCCTGCAAAGCAAGCGAAACAGAGAGAGAGAGTGAAAAAATGCACGCCTATATATATATTATATATATATATATATATATATATATACGCCTATCAAATGATTTCAATCAATATAGGTATATATATATATATATATATATATATATACCGTATATTGGTATCAATCATTTGATAGGCATACATATCACCATGTACGTACCGGTACATTGTAGGGACAGAAATGTACCGTATACCGTGATATATACGCCTATCAAATGATTGAAATCATTATAGACCAAATTCAATTATATATATATTGATATCAATCATTTGATAGGCTTATATATCACGGTATACGGTACATTTTTCTCCTTACGAAAGGAGAGAGAAGAGTCATAGCAATTTCCAGGTCACATGTACGGTACATAGTAGGGACAGTAATGTAGCGTCTACCGTGATATATACGCCTATCAAATGATTGAAATCAATATAGACCAATATACAGTATATATATATTGATATCAATCATTGATAGGCGTAATATATCACGGTATACGGTACATTTTTCTCCTTACGAAAGGAGAGAGAAGAGTCATAGCAATTTCCAGGTCACATGTACGGTACATAGTAGGGACAGAAAATGTACCGTATACCGTGATATATACGCCTATCAAATGATTGAAATCAATATAGACCAATATACAGTATATATATATTGATATCAATCATTTGATAGGCGTATATATCGCGGTTATACGGTAACATTTTTTTCTCCTTACGAAAAGGAGAGAGAAGAGTCATAGCAATTTCCAGGTCACATGTACGGTACATAGTAGGGACAGAAATGTACCGTATACCGTGATATATACGCCTATCAAATGATTGAAATCAATATAGACCAATATACAGTATATATATATTGATATCAATCATTTGATAGGCGTATATATCACGGTATACGGTACATTTCTCTCCTTACGAAAGGAGAGAGAAGAGTCATAGCAATTTCCAGGTCACATGTACGGTACATAGTAGGGACAGAAATGTACCGTATACCGTGATATATACGCCTATCAAATGATTGAAATCAATATAGACCAATATACAGTATATATTCAGTTGCTCTCTGACCCCTGACCTGTGCGGACGTCCCCAGTGACCGCTAGTGAACCTGTTTACCCTTAGTGAGGTCCTAGTGAACTTTCATAGTGATGGCTGTTGTTGATGAGTCTGCTGTCTCCTCCCATACTCTCCAGCTTTGTCTTGCTTTGCAAGAGAGACTGGAGAGTGTGGAGCAGGAGATTCAGTGTCTCAAAGATGAAAATTTGGCCTTGAGACTAGCTATGGCGGAGAAGAAGTGTGAGGCTACCGGAAGTGTTCCCAGGGATCGTGAAGCCCCTTGGAAAGTGGTTTCAACTAGTGCAACGGCCTGCAAGCTGAAAAGGCAGTCAGTCAAGACCCACAACAACTTCAGCACCTTGGCTGATGAGAGTGATGGCGATGAAGTGGCGATCATCGAGGCAGTGAGAGGGGAGGGGGGGAAGTCTGCTGCTGTTGCTGCAACAACTGCTGCTACACGCCGACAAAAGGAAAAAAAGCTAAGTCTGTTTTCATTTGTCGGTGATTCATTGGTTAGATACCTTGGCAGGGCAACAAACACTCAGGTTGGTAAAGTTGTCTGCGTGCCTGGTGCCGGAGTCGGGAGTGTGGCTGAGAAGATAGATGCTGTCATGGAAGTGAGTGGGGAGGACCCCATCATCTTCCTCAACGCAGGGAGCAACGACATATGGAGATGCAGGACTGAGGAGTTGCTCTCCAAGTATCAGGAAATGTTGGAGAGGATCAAGGAAAAAAAGGTGGAGTTCCTGTGGTAAACAGTATCCTGCCTAGAAGAGGGGTAAGGAAGGAATGGTCCTCCAGGGCTATTGGTGTAAATAGCCGGCTGGAGAAGTATTGTAAGGCAAATACTATTCCATTCCTGGATAACTGGTCCCTCTTTTATGGTAAGGATGAACTGTATGCCCAGGATGGAGTACATCTCTCTCGACTAGGAGTTTCGACCTTGGCCAGCTCACTCGACAAGATTGTTGCGGGGTTTCGTTAAAAAAACCTGGGTGTGTAAGTAAAATACTGTCTCCATATGGAGCAGGTACTTCATGTGACAAACCAGTGAGTAAAATAGAAATAATCAGTCAAGATAGTGCGGATATAGTGATGTGTAATAGTAGTATCGATAACACTACACATGTAACTGATAGTAAAGATGAGAATACTGATAGAGTAGAATTTCCGTCTAGAGCTAGTAGTTCAACAGGAATAATAAGTTAGCTAAACACAATAGAAAATTAGTTGCAAAATAAAAGTAATAGGTTGAGGGTATATTATACAAATTGTAGGAGTTTATGTAACAAAATGAACGAACTTAGAGCACTCGTTAGCACAGAAAATATAGACATAATAGCGCTAACTGAAACGTGGATTAATACAGAATCTAGGCATTTTTTAGCAGAATTTGATATTCCAGGATATAGTTTGTTTAAATATGACCGAACAAGTAGGAGGGGCGGGGGTATATCAGTGTTTGTCAGGAGTACATTAAAAAGCTGTATTAAATCAGGTATTAGACTAAATAATGATATGAAAGTGTTTGGGTAGAGGTTAACGAAGGTAGTGAGACCATAGTTATTGGAGTTATATATAGACCGCCTAATATGAGTAGAAATGGCGGAAAATCGTTATGGGAGGAAATTAAATAGCATCAAGGTTTAGCAATGTGTGCATTATGGGGGATTTTAATTTTCCGAACATTGATTGGCAGCACCAAATAGGCAACTCCGATTCAGTAGAGTTTATAGAGGTAGTACAAGATAGTTTTTTATTTCAATTCATAGATACGCCGACTAGAGGTATTAATATTCTTGATTTAGTTTTCAGTAACAATGAACATATGATAAATAATGTAGAGATTGGTGACCACCTAGGAAATAGCGATCATAAATCTATTTATTTTAATATACAATGGACAGGAAATGCTAAAGAGAATACGACACTTATCCCAGATTTCAGAAAAGCCGATTATGGTGGGCTAAGAAGAGACGTAAGGGTGGACCCTATTGTTAAGCGATTAAGTCAGGATATGCCAGAGTTAAACTTGCCACCTACATATAACCAGTTTATTGCTTCACTCCACAATGCTCAAAATAAATATATCCCTAAAAGAAGATTTAGATCGACGCAGAACCAACCAAAATGGATGACTAATAAGCTAATAGATCTTATAGGAAAAAAGAAAGGAATATATCGAAAAATAAAGAAAGGTGAAAATCATTTACATATATACTATCAGACTCTATCAAGACAGGTCAAAAAGGAAATCAGGAAAGAAAAAAGAAATTATGAAATAAGGATAGCCAGCGACTCAAAAAATAACACTAAAGCTTTTTACCAACTATATAAATCTAAAGTTAGAGATGTATAGGCCCCCTAAAAACTTCAATAGGAGAAATAACAGAAAATGATTTAGAAATGTGCAGTACATTAAATAGTCAGTTTCTTTCCGTTTTCACTAATGAAAATTTGGCACAGATTCCAGAAGTCAATATGGTATATAGTGATAGTATAGAAAATATGTTAAGTACAGTTAGTATAAGTAGAAATGATGTGCTTAAGGAAATTGACAGACTGAAACCTCAAAATCGCCTGGTCCTGACGAGGTATATGCTAGAGTATTAAAAGAATGCAGAGATGAGTTAAGTAGTCCATTAGCATTTATATTTAACAAGTCATTAGAAACAGGTTTAGTTCCAGAAGCTTGGAAGCTTGCAAATGTAGTTCCGATCTTCAAAAAAGGTGATAAATCGATAGCATCCAATTACCGTCCCATTAGTCTCACATCAATCATAGGAAAGTTGCTAGAGTCTATTATTGCTAGGAAAATTAGAAGCCACTTAGTAAAATTTAACTTAATAAATTCTTCTCAGCATGGATTCACTCAGGGACGTTCGTGCCTTACTAATTTGCTTAGCTTTTTCTCAGAGGTATATGAAGCAGTAGATAGTGACAAGTCATATGATATTATATATTTAGATTTCAGTAAAGCTTTCGACAGAGTCCCTCATGAGAGATTGATGAGAAAGGTTGAGGCACATGGAATAGGAGGGTCGTTGTTGGGATGGATTAGGTCATGGCTAATTGGTAGGAAACAGAGAGTCAGCATAAATGGTACCAAGTCAGAGTGGGGAGCAGTCAAAAGTGGTGTCCCCCAGGGATCGGTATTAGGTCCCCTGTTGTTTCTTATATACATAAATGACCTAGATTTAGGTATAACTAGTAGGATAAGTAAATTCGCAGACGATACTAAAATGGGGAGATCAATTGATTCAGATAGCGATATAGAGTGCCTCCAAAGGGATCTAGATACCTTACATGAATGGTCAGTAAAATGGCAGATGAAGTTTAACATTGACAAATGCAAGGTATTAAAGATAGGGAAGATGCAAACAAATGTTAAATATAAACTAGCTAATTTAGAATTAGAAAATTCAGACTGCGAGAAAGATCTAGGTGTGTTTGTTAGCAATGATTTGAAGCCTAGAAAACAGTGTATAAGCGTTCGTAATAAGGCAAACAGGATTCTCGGGTTCATCTCTAGGAGTGTGAGTAACAGAACTGCTGATGTTATCTTAAAACTTTACTTGTCATAGTGAGACCCCATATGGATTATGCTGTCCAATTTTGGTGTCCTTATTACAGAATGGACATAGATTCATTGGAGAGAATTCAGCGTAGAATGACAAAAATGATCCATAATATTAGAAATTTTCCGTATGAAGAAAGGTTGAAGAAATTAGGTTTACATTCGTTAGAGAGACGCAGAGTTAGAGGGGATATGATAGAGGTGTTCAAGTGGGTTAGTGGGATTAACAAAGGGGACATGACAAATGTACTAAAGCTCAGTGATAGCGAAAGAACTCGTACCAATGGTTTCAAATTAGATAAATTTCGTTTCAGAAAAGATATAGGCAAATATTGGTTTGGTAACAGAGTTGTAGATGGGTGGAATAGGCTACCAAGTGATATAGTGGGATCAAGAACGATAGGGAGCTTTAAGAAAAAATTGGATAAGCATATGGACGAGAAGGGTTGGGTGTGAAGGGGGATCAGCGGGGTTGGGCCAATCAGCGCTCTGCAGACACCGTAATCCTGCGTTAATCTCTAACCGGTTTGGTAAGATGATCCTCAGGGTATTAGAGTGTTGAGCCTATAATTGGGCTTTGTAATTGGGGTTGTGTGGGACAGGGATCTGCCTTGCTTAGGCCAATCGGCTTTCTGCAGACTCCCATTTTCTTATGTTCTTATGTTCTTATATATTGATATCAATCATTTGATAGGCGTATATATCACGGTATACGGTACATTTTTCTCCTTACGAAAGGAGAGAGAAGAGTCATAGCAATTTCCAAGTCACATGTACGGTACATAGTAGGGACAGAAATGTACCGTATACCGTGATATATACGCCTATCAAATGATTGAAATCAATATAGACCAATATACAGTATATATTTCAATCATTTGATAGGCGTATATATCACGGTATACGGTACATTTTTCTCCTTACGAAAGGAGAGAGAAGAGTCATAGCAATTTCCAGGTCACAGGTACGGACATAGTAAGGACAGAATGTACCGTATACCGTGATATATACGCTATCAAATGATTTAATCAATATAGACCAATATAAAGTATATATATATTGATATCAATCATTTGATAGGCGTATATATCACGGTATACGGTACATTTTTCTCCTTACGAAAGGAGAGAGAAGAGTCATAGCAATTTCCAGGTCACATGTAGGTACATAGTAGGGACAAAATGTACCGTATACCGTGATATATACGCCTATCAAATGATTGAAATCAATATAGACCAATATACAGTATATTCTATTGATCTCAATCATTTGATAGGCGTATATATATCACCATGTACGGTATATTTGTTTCCTTACGAAGGTGACCTTGAAATTGCTATGACTCTCTTCCTTTCGTAAGAGAGAATATACCGTATACCGTGATATACACCGATACAGTATATATAATATATATATATATATATTATATATATATATATATCATATATATATACCGTATTTGTACGGTAGCTTGTAAGGAATGAAATTTATTAGTGATAAATGAAAGAGAATAAGAAACTGAACTGAAATAGAGTGAAAAATGATATATAATACAGAAATATTACAAGCAAATAAAGAAAGAGGATTAGAGAAAAGAATAATGAGAATACATATACGAGGGAGAAATATAGAAGAGAGGACAGGGGAAGGGAGACAACGCGTACGAAGGAGAGGAGAGAGAGAAAGCGAGCTAGCCAGAGAGAGAGAGAGAGAGTCAGACAGACAGATAAGAGGAGTGAGAGAGACAGAAAGAGAGAGAGAGAGAGAGCGAGAATACAGAGAATACAGAAATAAGGAGAAACAAGATAAAATAAGAGGGCTTACCGAAGGATACCGTATTTGTACGGTAGCTTGTAAGGAATGAAATTTATTAGTGATAAATGAAAGAGAATACAGAAACTGAACTGAAAATAGAGTGAAAAAGATATAATAATACAGAAATATTACAAGCAAATAAAGAAAAGGGATTAGAGAAAAGAATAATGAGAATTACATATACGAAAGGGAGAAATATAGAGAAGAGAGACAGGGAGGAAGGGAGGAGAGAGAGAAAGAAAGCGAGCTAGCCAGAGAGAGATAGAGAGAGTCAGACAGGACAGAGAGAGAGTGAGAGAGACAGAAAGAGAGAGAGAGAGAGAGAGAAAGAGCGAGAATACAGAGAATACAGAAATAAGGAGAAACAAGATAAAATAAGAGGGCTTCCGAAGGAATAATAGACGCGCGTGAGGCCGAAGTCAGGACAAAGCGAACGCATCCGAACGCGCCTGGGAAATACACCAAAAGTAGCCTCCCTTCCTCACCTCCTCAACCCTCCACACTCGCTCAATTCATTCAGAATAGACTTCTATGGGGAGACGAAGAGTTGTTCGTTCCAAAAATCATCGTTTCGTTCCGATTGGAGCCATAGTTACGGCGCTAGGGCGAGTGGAGTGAGCGAATATTTCCGGATTGTGCCTGCTGGGCGGCTCGGTGTAAAATACCGCCTAGCCCGCTAATAAGGTGTTAAGCTACCATATATCTGTCCTAAATGTAGCTGAAATCCAATAACATAATACATCTCACTATTGTACTATTTACTATGAATCATTCATTACATCTCTCATATAATTTTAAGGTGGTTTATTCCGCAGGGAGAACGGAGTACGCTTCATAAGGGTAACGCTTATTCTCTTATGAATCGTCTTATGATTGGGTACTCGCTACGAAAAAACCTTCGTAAAATATTAAAAAAATATATATACTTAATAATTATTATACTATAGCTTTCCATCTCGTGGATTTCTTGTCCGGAGTTCCTTGACGCTGCTCTCTGAGCCGCCATACTTTCTTCCTCTTCCCGCGGTCATACCGAGAGGTTGGGTGCCAGTGTGCTCCGCTTCATTCATCGTTCTCTCCCTTCTCGTGAGTCCTTACTCATTTGTTATATCTGAGTTGTATTGATCAAGGTTTTAGATTAGCTAGCACAGGCTACCTCATTGGTACGCCTGCAGGAAGTGTTAATATAGGGTACTTTTGTACAGCGCCTACGAGTCTCCCAGGATCTGCGCATCATGTGTTTTTTATTTGTTGTTGATCTTCGACTTAGCTTTTGCTTAACTGTTAGATAGGAGGCTACTTCTACGCAGGATTATACTTCAGGCCATCTCTATGAGGCAGTTGCATTATTGTTTTAGCAGACGCTCTAGATTAAGGGTTGCCACACGTGGTGTGGAATCTTCTGGAGTCCGTGTCTGCGTGTGGGCCCCTCTCTTGGCCTCTCCACCATGTGCTGCTGCTGCTGGTCTTCAGGAGGTTGGGTAGCCGAGATGCGGATTTCTATGAGCCTTGTGGCCAGCCACAGTAGGGGTCTCCGGGTAGGCTAGGGTTATTATTTTATGAATAAATTACTATATGTCAAAATATAGCCTAAGTTGTTTCTCTGAGTTTTGCATGTGAGATTTTACATGTTACAGGGAATCAGGAGACCCTGATGGTGTGTGGGTTTTTGGGGGTGTCTGACTTTCCCAGATAAGTCAACACCTCTGAACATTTTGGTTCGTTTTTCCGGTGGCTTTCAAAGCCGGCCACCTGTTTCTCGTCCAGCGGCGAGTAAGGAATTTACCAAATGTCCGGCGTGGTGCTAAACCACGAACCTCCCGGCGGAAATGCTAATTCCTAAGGGAGCCTAACTCGGCCCGCCGAGTGAACTCGCCCTGACCGTTAGCCTCATGCGGCAACTTAGTACGCCCGGCGCACAGTTCAGTGGGAAACACTGACTAAATAGTCAGTGATAACAAAAAAGCGTGGACACATATTACTTCTAGTCCTAATAGTCATTGATAGTAAAAACGCTTAAGGTTATGGGCCAGTGACACTTTGTCACAGGTAAGCAGATCCAAATTGGAAAAACCTACGGTTTTTCTTAGTTAAGTCCAGCGGAAGGTTAGAGTAGCAGTGGCTATAACTAATTTTCCGGAGGACTTGAGGTAGGATGTGTTAACACCTCTCAGGTATCCTTATGAGCTTGATTCCTGGAAATTTCTATTTCCACATCACAACACTTCAGAAGCGGTACTGGGGGCAGGAGAGGAGCCGATTACGGCAGGGGGGGGGGGGTCCTATAGCTCCATCATGCCTCGGTTTGACTTATGCGCTACTCCTACCTGCTCTCTATTACCAGTATTCGCACATAATATAGGTTTGATTCCCGGAGGGAAGAATGAAAACCTAATATTTAGTAGGGGCCCTGTAATCATTGACGATATGCCTATTAGTATAATAGCCTCCATTCAAGCCAGCGGTCAGCCAGTTTGAATCTACCGCCGCGGGGAGAACGGAGTACGCTTCATAAGGGTAACGCTTATTCTCTTATGGAATCGTCTTATGATTGGGTACTCGCTACGAGAAAACCTTCGTAAACTATAAAAAAACAATATATACTTAATATTTTTATACCACAGCTTTCCATCTTGTGGGTTTCTTGTGCGGACTTCCTTGTCGCTGCTCTCTGAGCCGCCATACTTTCTTCACTGACATTAAGATTTCCTCAAGACATCAAGCAAATGGGAAGGGGATGGACGGGAGGGCCCTACATCGTCAATGATTACAATGATATTAGTGGCCCCTCCATCATTGACGATATGCCTTATATCTTAAGACTGGAGGGGGATATTCGTGACAATATCAAAACCACTAACTAATTACCTCAGGTAGAGACAAAGAATCCGTATAACAATTTAAGTCTTTATTGTTTACAAACAAGGGACCTGGTGGTCCCTCGGATATCCACCCCCGGCAGGGTTGGGTTATTGACACAGGGCCCTCCCGGTCGTCATCATGCGACTGTGTCAAGAGTATTGCAACGTCCCAAAGCTGCTTGTCAGTACAGCTATTTCTTTAGTAATATAAGGGGACTTCACTCTAACATCAATTCTGTACACCAATTTCTTCAAGCAAAATCCCCTACTCTCCTTTTTTTGACAGAGACTCAAGTAACATCCACATCTGACACATCTAGATTTAATTTTCCAGGTTATCAACTGCTCCAAAATTTCAGACCTAAAGGTGGTGTATGTTGCTTCGCAAAATCTGAAATTGCCCTGGAGGAGGTTACTAGTTTCAATTGTCCCTATTTTGATTATTCTATTTACAAATTAATTTCTGCTGGTAAATTTAAATACATATGTTGCATCTACCGTTCCCCAAATACTCCTCCAGAGCAAAGTCTTTTTGATTCTCTGTCCTCACAACTCAGTGTCCTCAACTTAAATGCTTCTTCTGAAATCACTGTGTTGGGTGATTTTAATGTCCATAATGTTGAATGGATCACTCATTCAGCCAGGACTGATGATGCTGGTCTTGAATGTGAGCTATTTGCAGACTCATTTAATCTCATTCAACTAGTCAACCAACCCACCCGTGTACCAGATAATCCTAATCATAATTCCCACCTACTGGACTTATATTTAACAACCAATTCAGAAAATTATGATGTTACAGTGAGGTCCCCACTTGGATCTTCTGATCACTGTCTGATACAGGCCACCTGTCTATCACCTACCACACCTTCCCACTCTGAACCTGTTTTGGTGACTAAATGGCATTACGATAGGGCAGACTGGGAGGGTCTTCAAGGTTTCTTTATTGATATTCCCTGGACCTCTTTCTTTTCTAATGATGCACACTCCACCTTGAGCCACATACAAGATTTTGTAAAAATTGGAATGGAAACTTTTATTCCTCATCAAAAGTACAGTAAAAGATCTAATTCACCTAAATGGTTTGACCATAATTGTGCTAGAGTAACTGAACAAAAAGCATAGCCTACAATGCATACACAAGATCAAAAACACATGAAGCCTTAATTACTTTAGAAACATCAGAAATCATGCCAAAACTGTATTAAACCTAACTAAATCAAACTTTCTCCATAAGCTGGCAAATAAACTTCTAAATAATCCAAATGATAACAAAATATTTTGGTCTACTCTTAACTCATTCAAATCCAACTTCACTACTGCTTCATCCATTCCACCATTAAAATCTCCGACTGGCAATCTTGTAAGTGACCCACGAGGTAAAGCTAACCTTCTTGCAGATATTTTCTCCACCAAATCAACCTTAGATGAAATAAATCAAGATGTCCCTGTACTTAATTTTAATTCACCTGAAATTCCCTCACTTAAGATCCACACCAGACATGTCAAAAACTATTTTGCAGAATCTCTCAGTAGATAAGGCTCCTGGTCCAGATGAAATTCCTCCAATAGTACTTAAGAATTGCTCCTTGGTGCTCGCTCCTGTATTGGCAAAATTTTTCCGTCTGTGTACTCATACCTCATGCTTCCCAGTACCCTGGAAAGAAGCAAACATCCATCCAGTTCCTAAAAAAGGTGCCTCTTCAGATCCATCAAACTACAGACCAATAGCTATAACTTCCACTCTTGGCAAAGTTTTTGAAATTATATTAAACAATCACATAATTAAGCATCTGGAGAATAATAAATTAATCAGTGATAGGCAATATGGTTTTAGACGATGTCGATCAACTGCAGACATTCTTTGCCTTCTTACGCATCAAATCAACCAAGCTACAGACCAACATGGTGAAACACATACAATAGCACTGGATATATCAAAGGCATTTGATAGAGTCTGGCATCAATCCTTATTGTCGAAGATGTCACACTACGGCCTTGCATCATTAGTTCCACTAATTTCTTCTTATCTTCATAACAGAAAAATACGTGTAATGGTAGATGGCCTTTATTCTCAATTTCACTCAATAAATGCTGGTGTTCCCCAGGGATCAGTTTTGGCCCCAACTCTGTTCCTCATTTCATATCAATGATCTCATATCTACCACTCATAATCCAATACATTCCTATGCAGATGACTCAACACTCCACAGTTCCTTCACATTTACCAATTCTTTCACCCAACCCGATCTTATAAATTCAAAAATAAACACTGCAATTTCTCTGAACCGGGACCTTTCTAGAATTAATGAATGGGGACAAGAGAATCTAGTTTCCTTTAATGCACAGAAAACCAAGTACATTCAATTTTCTAACCGACAGAATCTCACTGACTCCCATATATTTTTTAATGATGTAAATATTCCCACTTCCCCTAGTATTGACATTCTCGGTGTAACATTAACTACTAACTTGAGCTGGACACATTATGTTAGAAGCATTGCTAAGAATGCCTCTAAAAAACTGGGACTCCTGTACAGAGTTCGAGAATTCTTCACTGACGAGCAGTTGGCCGTAATATATAAAAGTCATGTGCGCTCTCAGATGGATTACTGTTCACCTCTGTGGGGTGGAAGTGGAGTGGTTGCATTGAGGCAGTTGGACAAAATTCAAAATAAAGCTATTAGATTAATCAATAACCCTGCAATCACACAGGACCTTCCTACATTAGCCATACGAAGAAACGTTGCATCCCTTGCATTATTCTACAGATATTTTCACAGCAATTGTTCCGAGGAACTTGCTTCAATTGTGCCGCCTCTCCACATCTTTCCCCGTAGAACTAGGGCAGCTGAGAGCGCCCATGTATTTACACTTTCTCCTCCACAATGCAGAACTTCTGCTTATCAGAATTCATTTATCCCCAGAGCTACTACTCTTTGGAATTCACTTCCCTCGAATTGCTTTCCACAAACTTACAATCAACAAATGTTTAAATCCAGTTGTTACAAACATTTTATGAATGGAGGATGCCTTTAGGCACATGGACCTTTTTGTTTTATCTGTGTTTTTCCTTCCTCCGTTCATTGTCTCTTAAAAAAAAAAAAAAAAACAAAAAACAAAAAAACAATGTTTATAAAAATAGAAAAGAAAAGCAGTGCGTTACTTCAAAGAAGATCTGCTCATATGTGACTGGATCTGCACTTTGCGATCCGTCATAATGTTGTCTGGGGACATATTCTTATTCCCTTTCCAACAGATACCGACCCATAATTCTTTGGATTATATACTGGCCTTACAAATATTTGTACATTTCATATATGGTTGTACACTTTGTTTATACTATATATTTGTAACCAATGATAGATATCTCCAAAATTAAAAGTAAAACTTTTTTGAGCTGTAGAACCAGCTCGACTTATTAAGTATCACAGCTAGTGAACTTATCACAATATCCGGCGGAGAGGCTCTAGGGGTCTTTGAACTTTCTAGCACCCCCACCCACTCCTCCTTTTCACCCTTTTAACCCTTAATTAGCGGCGAGCAACATAAGTCGAGTTAAAAAAAGCTGGACTATGTGGCGGCGCTCGACATAACTCGAGTGGCAATTTCAGCACGTAATGTGGCTGAGAGAGAGACAAGTGGTGGCAGGAGACTAGCGAGCGTATGACTGCTCCAGACCACCGCGGCGAACCTACTGACACAAATCTCAGCTCCCTCCTCCCTCTCTCACTCGCTACATACTCAATTATGTACTGAAAGTACCGAATTACCTGCTTTTTGCACTCGCCGTGCACGGTTATTGCAAGAAAACTATCCATCATACAAGGATCGTTATGGTGTCATTCGAAAGCTCTGTTTATGCCCTTTCAGGGATAGGTACTTGTTTTACGTTCTGGGTCTTATTTAGGCATGAAAATGATCACGTAAACAGCCCTATTTTGGCTAAAAACACCCCGCTGTGCGGTACATATAATAAACCGCATAGGCCGCTCGTAAGGTGTTAAGATTAGAACTTAATTATTAATAGCACATTGACTACTAGACCCGCTGCCGCAACGCCAAACCAGTCAGTTTTGGTTTATCCAGAGCCACCGACAGGTATCGCGTCAAGAAAGTATGATTGGAAGCCCACAACTTCGTGTTAGCTATGTCGTCAATTGAATAATTTTGCTAAAATCTCAGGGAGACGGCCCACTTTCTTATGTCAAGGGCTCTGCCCACTATGCCGGGATTACTTTCCCTAAGTACGTCTACGAGTAAAGAAGCCAATTTCCTTCTTGTGATGCGATTACCTGTTTGGTTGACCCATGGGAAGCTTGGTTGTTGAGGTTGTGCTACCCTCATAAACTTAAGTAAAGCGGGCACAAAAGGTGATGAGTATGTCCACGTTTCAGCGCCGGGATTGTAAATTCTGAGAATACATGATCACCATGTTCATTCTTTGCAATGAACGTGGGAGACGGAGCAATCTGTAAGTGTTCGTTCAGTCTCCCAAACCTGAGGCAGTTAGGTTCGTTGCTCATCGCCGCCAGCTCAGATACTCTGTTTCCTGTCGCCAAAGCCATAAGGAACACAGCCTTCTTTAATAATGAATCAAAATCCGGCGCATGGTTATACTTGCACGAGTGAAGTAATGACAAAGCTTTGTCTAACGACCAGGTAGGCATGACCTGACGTGGTGGTGGGAGTAGCTTGAAACATGCCCTCATGAACCCTTCTCCTCTGCCTGCGGTATGGATAGACCAGTGAGGTCGAAAAAGGGATTCCTAATGGTAGACAAGTGATTCTTTAGTGTAACTACTGAGAAGCGCTTATGTTCAAACAAATAATCTAAGTATTTAAACAAATCAGAGCTACTGAGGCGTCTGTTTGCGCTGTCTCCACTATCCAGGTTGTGAACGTTTTCCAATGTGATTGGTATTGTCTCCTGGTGGACATAGTATACTGATTAAGAAATTAACTTGTAACACTCTCTCCATACTGAGTCAGCCATTTGGCATTCTGAATGTCCATAAGGCAGAAGTCAGAAGTCTCCTTTAGTAAAGTCAACTCCGGCCAAGTCAACAAAACTAAAAACGAAAACTAAAGTCCTTTCCAAAGAGATGGTGAGTAGTAGTAGTAGTGACAGTGAGAGCGCCGAGGAAAGACCCCCCCCCCCCCCCCCCCCCCCCCCCCCCCCGACTGGTTGAAGAGGAGACGGTCACCTTCACCGAGGCCCAAGTCTCGGTCCAGATCGAGGCCTCCCCATAAACAGTCCCGTCATTCGTCAGTCGAGTCGTCTAGGTCGACTAAACGACGGAGGGAGGACTCTGATTCTTCGACAAAACAATCTAGTTCAGGACATAGAAGTGCCCGCACGGATAACAAGCAGCCGCGCCACTAGCCTTCGCCAGGGTCGCGGCGAATCCCCTCCACCTCTACCTCCACATTCCCTAACGTCCAATTGGGCAGCTCGGAGGTAGGGACGGAGGGGATTGAGTCGAGTCCTAGGAATGTGCATAGGTAATCATTGAGTGAACCACAAGACTTTATCTTCGCTATACCTAAGTTAAATTATGTAACACGTAGAGCTCCGCCGATTGTGTCGAATAGGGTATTAGCCGAAGACTATAGAGGTTCTCAGACTTGCCAACATCAGACTTATGATAACTCTCAGGTGATACCAGACTCCGAACCACTTGCGGGGCAGGGTCGGGGGGTCTGGAGACAGTCAGAACCCTCACAGATAAATCTCTTAAGTAATAGCCAGGCCACGACTAGGGAAAGTGTGAATTTAGACAAAATCCCCTCGTCTGTCCCGTATCTGGTTTGGCCACTGGATAATCAGGTACCTGAAACCCGGCAACAAATGCTGGAAGTTATTGAACTAACAGGGGAGCCGGAGGACGTTGATCTGTTCTCGGCTCAACAAGTGAACAATGAGGAGGAATAGGAAGAGAGCTCTCAGTCCTCTAGGGGGTCCCACAGTAAATGTGTTACTACGGATGAACTTAATGACATCCTACATAGATTTATGCAGCAATATGTGCATACTACCCAAGGTCCTTCCACTAGTACCCCGGTAGCTCCCCCGATTGACTCTACGGTACGTCCTTTAGAACCTACCGGCATTAAAACTCCCCAGGCCTCTTTGCCTCCGCTTAACGTAACTCCGGCAACCACCACGGCATGTAGCACAACAGTGCCTGCCTCCTTGACTACCTCTAAGGTCCGTGTAATCACAGACGTTACTCCTCCCCCTCTTGATAAACTCCCACAGAGGAGAGGCCCTATCCCTCTCCTATACGGGCCAGACTGTTCATGGATTCCGGCTATAGCACAGAAACCACACACGGCACAACAAACCATATCGGGAGAGCTTCCGGTCCCTAGTAAATGGACCATTGAAGTAAGTACGAGCAAAAAGCTTAGGGCCAAGGATGTGGAAGGGAAATTATTGGATGTTATAATTAAGGCTATACCCAATGTATACAGTGCTGATTTTTTCGTGTACTCTGCTTCACCGGCGTTACCTCCTGCCTCAGCTGCACGACTCTTTACGGATTGGTCACAATCGGATGGCATGAATGATATAAAGTCACTTAACGCACTGATACCGGAATTGGATACAATCCCGGCGGTCGATCTGATCCACAATCCAGTTCTGCAGGTGGGGCAGGTAGGTGCAGGTCCATGGGTTGACTGGGAAATTGAGGTGCAACAATTCGCAGCCACCATTACCTCTAAAATTCTAAATCCTCCCATCAGATCCCTCAAGAGAACCATTTATGGTCATCTTTATTAGTGAATAAGGCTGGAGGGGTGTTGCCGGCTTTGTTTGATATCTTAGCAGCTCCCAAACTAATACTTTATGAATTGCAAGACCCCTTTTGTACTCCCCCTCCAGCCCACTTAGACAGAGATTTTAAGTTACGTAGTAAAGCACTTAGACTGTTCTCTCAGTATCTCGTAAGTCGCCAAATTGCCCAGTCACTCACGAGAACCATAACATCCATCTCTGATCAAAATGTACGGAAGGCCACGGAACTGTCACGAAGGCTTCTGTTACAAAACTCTATACGGTCCTTAGGTGATATAAGAATAGCTATCATGGAGGCGGTGAGAGCACGCCAGGACTAAAGGGTATACATAGTAAAGAAGTTGCCGGAAGACATTGGTTGCCGGGCAACACTTTCCCCTGTATTAACTGCCTCACTATGGATACTTAATATGGATACATGGAGTGCAGTGTTTAACATGGTAGACAGCTTAAAGCAGAGTACCTCCCAGCCTAGGAAGGAGTCGTTCAAGAAACCGTACTCTAAACCAAAAGGTGGAAATAAGCCTCAAGCTTCTAGTGCTAAACAGTCCTTTCGGGACCCTAGGTCACCCCAACAGCAGGGAGGTACTCAGCACAAGCAAAAGCAGGGTAAAGAGTCAGGCAAGTGGGACAACAAGGGTAAGTTACACAACAAGCCTCATCAGGGAACGACGTCTGCCAAACCTAGCCAGCCATCTAATTCCACTACACCACCACCAAAAAACTAGTCAGTCACACTCTCTCTCTCCTGGGGCCTATCACAGCCGAGTTGGATCCGAGAATAGTTCCGCCGAACAGACCCAGTACAGAAACTGGGTCATTCCAGACATGCCGCAGGGCCTGGCCCCGGCGAACTTGGGCCCGGACAGTGGTAAGCAAGGGCATCACTTGGCGGTGGCTCCGGCGACCTCGTTTACGTCAAACTCAAGAGTTCAATCATGTTTCTTTAGAGGTGGAGTCACTTGTCCAAGAAATGATTGCCAAGCATGTCATTGTCCCGGTAGATCCAACTTGCCATGTTTTCACCTCCAGACTTTTTCTAGTGCCAAAGATGGACAGTATGCAGATGCGACCAGTAGTAGATCTCTCGTATCTGAACACCCATATTCACAATTCACCCTTCAGGATGCTCACAGTGAATCAAATCAGGCTCACACTTCCGCCGCAAGGTTGGATGTGCTCCCTAGACCTGAAAGACGCCTATTGGCATGTCCCCATAAACAAATGGTTCCAAAAATTCCTCGCCTTGAGGATCAGGCGAGAGACTTACGTCTTTCAGAGATTACCCTTCGGGTTGAACCTGGCACCGAGAATTTTCACAAAATTAGTCCGGCAAGCCCTGATGCCATTATTAGTTCAAGGGATCAAGGTGATGTGGTATCTTGACGACTGGCTGGTAGTGGCAGAGTCAGAGAGTTTATGTCAGATGCATGTAAACCAAGTGATAAATCATGTACAGACCCTAGGGTTCAAGGTCAACTTGGCAAAGTCTCTCCTTGTCCCCACACGGGAAATTCAATGGATAGGGCTGGTCTGGGACACGGCCAATCTGACTCTCACTCAGAGTGTGGACAACCGCAACAGATTCCGCAGGAAACTGTTTCGTTTTCTCCACAGTCTGAATACGACGAGGATGACATGGGAATCCCTGGTCGGTTCTCTCAATTGGATCCAATTAACTGTGAAGTTGGGCTGGCTGAAAGTAAAAAGATTAATCATGGAAGGCAACACATTTTTCCCTCTTTTGCCGGCGGGAAAGTTATGGGCCATTCCTCCATTAATTCACAACTTACTGTCGGCCTGGGCAAGGATAGAAACATTGCACTCGATAATGACGTGGGTTTCTCCTCCACCTACGGTATGGGTAGACACAGATGCTTCAGGGACAATAAGCTGGGGATATCAGTCGAAGCTAGGCCACCAGGGCCAAGGTCTTTGGTCCCAAGACGAGAACTTTCATATAAACCAACAAGAACTCTTAGTTCCACTGTTTTTCCTTCAAACTCACGGCTCTTCATTACAAGGGAAGTCAATTGCGTTCCGAATGGACAACTTGAATGAGGTGCACTGCATTCAACAGCAAGGGTCAACAAGGTCTCGGAAGTTGCTGGAATTGTCAGAACAGATTTTTGCTCTAGCCGAATCGCTAAGCATTCATCTAAATGCATCTTACCTCCCGGGCGTAGCGACCGTCTGGGCAGACGCTCTGTCCCGAAGACAGAGCACCTCAGTAGAATGGGCAATCAGACAAAACATCTTCAACAAGATGATTGCAGAGCCATACCGTCCACAAGTGGATCTATTTGCATCAGAAGGGAACCACAGGCTCCCTCTCTACCTAATCCGCCGGGAAGTGACTTCGGCGGGGGGTCCCAACACATTATCAGAGGACTGGAACAAATGGAATTCCATCTATCTTTTTCCGCCTCCAGACGCTTCACTCATGTGTCAAGTAGTTCACAAACTACGGGGTTACCGAGGCCTAGTCTCGAATATCGCGCCACTATCGCCGGCTCAGTTGTGGTACCACCAGTTGAAAACGTGGTGCGAGAACCTGGTGTCACTCCCGGTCTCGTACTTCCACTTGGAAATAATTGGCAACCTAGAGACCTCGCTGCCTTTTGCCTTATAGACATTCAGAATGCCAAATGGTTGACTCAGTATGGAGAGAGTGTTACAAGTTAATTTCTTAATCAGTATACTATGTCCACCAGGAGACAATACCAATCACATTGGAAAACGTTCACAACCTGGATAGTGGAGACAGCGCAAACAGACGCCTCAGTAGCTCTGATTTTTTAAATACTTAAATTATTTGTTTGAACATAATCGCTTCTCAGTAGTTACACTAAAGAATCACTTGTCTATCATTAGGAATCCCCTTTTCGACCTCACTGGTGTATCCATACTGCAGGCAGAGGAGAAAGGGTTCATGAGGGCATGTTTCAAGCTACGCCCACCACCACGTCAGCTCATGGCTACCTGGTCGTTAGACAAAGCTTTGTCATTGCTTCACTCGCGCAAGTATAACCATGCGCCGGATTTTGATTCATTATTAAAGAAGGCTGTGTTCCTTATGGCTTTGGCGACAGGAAACAGAGTATCTGAGCTGGAGGCGATGAGCAACGAACCTAACTGCCTCAGGTTTGGGAGACTAAACGAACACTTACAAATCGCTTCGTCTCCCACGTCCATTGCAAAGAATGAACATGGTGATCATGTATTCTCAGAATTTACAATCCCGGCACTGAAACGCGGACATACTCATCACCTTTTGTGCCCAGTACAGGCTTTACTTAAGTTTATGAGGGTAGCACAACCTCAACAACCAAGCTTCCTATGGGTCAACCAAACAGGTTATCGCATCACAAGAAGGAAAATGGCTTCTTTACACGTAAACGTAATTAGGGAAAGTAATCCCGGCATAGTGGGCAGAGCCCATGACATAAGAAAGTGGGCATCTCCCTGAGATTTTTGCAAAATTATTCAATTGACGACAAAGCTAACACGAAGTTGTGGGCTTCCAATCTACTTTCTTGATGCGATACCTGTCGGTGGCTCTGGATAAACCATAACTGACTTGTGTGGCATTACGGCAGAGGGTCTAGTAGTCAATGTGCTATTACTAATTAAGTTCTAATCTTAAAAGGTGAAAAGGAGTGGGTGGGGGTGCTAGAAAGCTGAAAGACCCCTAGAGCCCCTCCGGCGGATATTGTGATAAGTTCACGAGCTGTGATACTAAATAAGTCGAGCTGGTTCTACAGCTCAAAAAAGTTTACTTTTAATTTTGGAGATATCTATCATAGTTACAACTATATAGTATAAACAAAGTGTACAAACTTATATGAAATGTACAAATATTTTTAAGGCCAGTATATAATCCAAAGAATTATGGGTCGGTATCTGTTGGAAAGGGAATAAGAATATGTCCCCAAACAACATTATGACGGATCGCAAAGTGCAGATCCAGTCACATATGAGCAGATCTTCTTTGAAGTAACACACTGCTTTTCTTTTCTATTTTTATAAGCATTGTATGTAAACAAGAAAGACTTAAATTGTTATACAGATTCTTTGTCTCTACCTGAGGTAATTTGTTAGTGGTTTTGATATTGTCACGAATGTCCCCCTCCAGTCTTAAGATATCAGGCATATCGTCAATGATGGAGGGGCCACTAATAAATTATAGGTTTGATTCCCGGAGGGAAGAATGAAAACCTAATATTTAGTAGGGGCCCTGTAATCATTGACGATGTAGGGCCCTCCCGTCCATCCCCTTCCCATTCGCTTGATGTCTTGAGGTTAATCTTAATATGTCAGTGAAGAAAGTATGGCGGCTCAGAGAGCAGCGTCAAGGAAGTCCGCACAAGAAATCCACGAGATGGAAAGCTGTGGTATAACAATTATTAAGTATATTTTTATTTTTTATATTTTACGAAGGTTTTTTCGTAGCGAGTACCCAATCATAAGACGATTCCATAAGAGAATAAGCGTTACCCTTATGAAGCGAACTCCGTTCTCCCCGCGGCGGTAGATTCAAACTGGCTGACCGCGGGCGATTGAATGGAGGCTATTATACTAATAGGCATATCGTCAATGATTACGGGGCCCCTACTAAATATTAGTTTTTCATTCTTCCCTCCAGGAATCAAACCTATAATTTGTAATCAATAAGTTTTTATACAAATTACATCGTATTCATAACGCTAGTTAATATGAACATTGCTGTTAAACTAACTAAATCCTTGATAAGAAATTCTAAGGTCGAAGGTCAAGGTCAAAGGTCAAGGTTATAGGTCGAAATATGATTTTTACTAGTATTTCCTATTTAATGTAAGATTCTCATTAGGCATAACATGCATATTCGGAATGCCTAGACCAAGATCATACAAGAATAAACATAATTCCATTTGATAGGTCAAGGTCACAGGACAATGTCATATATAAGGTTAATGTGCTAATTTCTTTACTATTCATGTAAACTTCACAAAATTCGTTGAGACAGTTGTGCTCTAATGGAAAATTAAAATGTTAAAATTTCAGACATCATGAAGGTCAAGTGAAGGTCAAATGTCAAGGTCAACTATTCCTTTATTACCTCTGAAACTAACTGATGCTCTTTAATGAAATTTTACACTCCTATTTGATTTTATAGGGTTACATCAAAGCAAACACAAATATAATCCTACATAAAGGTCAAGGTCACAGGCCAAGGTCAAAAGTTAACCTTCATCACAAACAAATACTCAATTTTCAATAAGCTGACGACTGTTATTTGCATTTTACATAAATAACATATATTTCAATTATATATATATATATATATATATATATATATATATATATATATATATATATATATATATATATATATATATATATATATATATAATACTTAAGATTAACGGTCAAGGACAAAGAACAAAGGAAGAGTATTAATAATTGTTTTTAAACTCTTCCTAAACTGTTTAACCCTTTGTGTACCGGTGACGTTATTTGTATTGTATATTAGCTATAATTAGACAATTTTGTGGAGCGTATGAAGGATCTGTGGTAGTAAAAAGGGTTAATTAAGATAGTTGAAAGCCTGCTAATTTTATGGAGGCCCTTCAGCTAAACTAAATACAATCGTCTTAATATCCAGTATGAAATGAAACCAACAGAACTGTAGCCTACTGAACGGGTTACGTATCGTCACCAAATTTTGCTGGCAAATTTGGTTGGTCAATGCAACAATTGTCCAAATTTTGTGTTTTTGTTATTCAAAGGTCAAGGTGAATATTGAAGATCACAGATGATGGTCACTATTTCTTTCTTATTTATATTATAAATTTGAATTACACCATATTCAAAATTATATACCGGTATATATATACTGTATACTCCCAGGCGGACATGAACCACCAACAGTCAGGACGAGTGTCCATGCTTTTTTTCCACTACACACAAGTATCCTCTATCACGCTGTGCTATAGTGGATTAAAGTATGGGTTGTTCTGACTGTCGGTGGTTCAAGTCCGGCTGTGAGTATAAAAAAACATTTAGTATATCTATATCTATATATATACTGTATATGAACCGATTTTACCTTAGAGATTCAATACTATTTGCAGAATTCTAGGTCGCAGAGTTGCTTAGCCTATGCATTTTTGGTTTTTGTTGGTAATGCGAAAACTGCACACCTACTTTATTTATATTTTATTTAGCATAGGAATAAGAGAGCCTGTTTTCACTGGAGTACTTCCTTGTATATATAAGGCGCATCACTATACTGTTATGTGTTGATGAAATTAAAATCTTCACTCCATGTAACACTCAGTATTAATCACTTTTCACAGGTACTTCTTCCGTGTATTTCAAAAGCGTATAATTTCCCTTTTTATTTTTAGAGGGCACTCTGTAGTCTTCGAGGCATAAGTTGGGCCGTGGTGGTTGTTCTGACATGGCTAGTGGACAGCAGTTGTACTCAACTCTTTGTGTTGGACCTTGAATAATACCTACCATATGCCAGTACATAGGTAGAGTAGAATCGAGCTAATGTAGGAGAGAACTCACTAACTGCTCTGGTCTTTATAAGAGTTTTGATGCAGAACTTTCAGAGTCTTAGTGTTGGGTCTTAAATATCGTATGCAAAATGCCAGTGCATCAGCAACACGTTATCGAACGAACGTAAGATAGTTGTTTTCTACGCAACTTATCTTAACTGTTCTGACCGTTATAAGAGTCTTTCAGAACTGAGGGTGATGGGTATACTTTGGCCTTTATTCGAGATATTTCTATCTCGAAAGGACTCCCTGATGAGTGCCGTTTTAAACTATACGGTTTCTCACAGACCCCTAGTCTAATAGTGTCTCGCCAGCCAATGCGAAAGACAATTAATAAACAGTTTGGTCTACTACGAATAGAGCGCTGGCCAGTGTCAGCATTCTCTATCCACAATAGCGCCACGGTTATGGGTAAGAAAGTTATATTAGTTACATCCAGTGAAGTGTCTAATAATGGCTTAATTGTTGAACCCACAACAACAAACATCTATTGAAGTAAACAATTCCGTACCAGTGCACCGAACCATTTATCCCAATAGTATCAAGGGTGGCCCAAGTTTTCCAGCTATTCCTTACTCTCCAGTGACAAGTAAGAAACAGTTTTCCAACTGAGTACTGATCTTAGAAAATCGTGCAGTGGTCATACCTTTTGTTGGTGGTCATGGAGGTGATGCGGCTGTGAGGTAGAATGGCGCCTGGACAAATGATGTTTATGGTGCCTTTTCTTGTGTTGCCTTTTCTTTCCATCTTTTCTTTTCTGGTGTGCCTCAGGATGATCAATTGTTATGAATAAATTCTTCCCGGGTGTTGGAGGGCGTGTCACTTTCATGGTAGTGACTCTTGCACATCTTGATGGACTGGTGGTTGCTTCCAGTGGTGGGCACGATTTCCGCTAATCAGCTAACAGCTAATAGCGAAGCTAAATATTTTGTTAGCTGGTTAGCTTTTAAGCTAAATTTGAAAATCGTTAGCGGACCGATTAGCTTCCGATAAATTTACTGCCGCTAACTGTAAGTCAGCTAATCAGCTAATGTGCATTCGCTGGTTAAAAACAGTATATTGGTCAAAAACGTTTGCAAAACCTAAAATGACATATTTATGTGAGTATGTAATTGCAACATTGCAACAGGCAGTATTACACTGACTATATCACGTCACATTCACATGTACACTTGGCCGCAATTCCGCGTGGGCCACCTAGTCGTAGGGTTTGGGTAAATCCGTTGTGTAGGTTGTTCGCTCTGAATATAGTAAGATCTCACACTCCCCTCCCTGAATCAATCAAAGATTTTGCCCCATAGATGGCGCAGCTTGATGGGAAGGGAGGGAGCTTGTCGTAGTGTTAAAAGGGTAGGACACAATGGGAGGAGGTGACGTTTTATAACATGCAGTGGCGAATGTTAAACTTATTTACTTTTACTTGTTCATACAATAATGTTCCCGAAACTAATTCCTAATGAACAGTAGATTCCCTCTTTCAGTAACTGAAACGTCTCTCTCTCTCTCTCTCTCACTTTCTCTCTCTCTCTCTCTCTCTCTCTCTCTTTCTCTCTCTCTCTCTCCACCCACTTTATTGGTATGAATAAAATAATAGTGCAGGTCATACTATAGAATATATAACATACACCTTTTGTTAGCAAACTACAAACTAGCGACAAATTAGATTAACAGAAGTAGTAAACTATTATTATTTAGATGAGTTACCTTTGTAGTGTCAAAATATGTCGATCTGTGGATGACTTACCTCAAGCATGAGAGTCACAGTTAATACTGAGTCGGTGGGCTATTGATTACATTGATCAGGATTCATTAAGATTGGTAATATCATTATCAAGATTCTAAATTACCTGTGGCCAGAAAGAAAACATTACATATGATCACATTGATACATTAAGCCAAATGGTAGAGGTATGACATGTCTGATTTATATATTTAACAATTAATTTACATCGAAGCAAATTTGTTGATAAAGCATTTCCCTCAGGAATATCAGTATATTTAGAGTAGCTGGCAACAGTGTTTAAACTTAGATACAAAATTCCTCTCTGTTTATGGCGATTTAAAGTCGATTTTCCTGTGCATCAAAGTAAACTACCCATTCCCTCCCCCAAATGGATAGTTTGAGTCTCGTTTCACCTTTATTGCTCTCTGACATTAGGTTCAAATTAGTATGGATCTTCATAAAGGGCTCCTTACCAAAACTTCTGCTGAAAATACACACTTCCTACTCGACAGGCTTACCAACATTTATCAGGGTAAATTCTATGACCTTAACTATTCAGCTATAGTACCAATCTAATTCTTTCTGATTAACTTGCTCTATAGACGAATGCTAATAATTGATGTGTGCTGACCTAGAAACAATAAATACAATAACTACTAAAGTATATGAAAAATCTGTTGGTATCACGGAAGAGCCAAGTCTGGTTTCTCAGAGAGAGAGAGAGAGAGAGAGAGAGAGAGAGAGAGAAGTTGCACTGTGTTAATCGATTTATGTAGTAAATATGGTATTGATAAATAATTTGTGCATTACCTTGGTAACAGTGAGACTATGAGTAACTACATGTAAACTCAGGTTATTAGATATCACAAATAGACCAGGGTATACACAGATAATATTATTCCACACATATAGTTATTTATACTGATATGTTGTACTCTTTGCATGTGGTTTGTTACATATTGCCAAGTCTGATAATATAAGCTAATGTGATACAGGGGGAAATATTTACCTAGAGTAAATTACCCTCGATAATTGCAATCCACTTTTTCCCCAACACATTATTCCCTTAGATCTATTTACTTTACTATGACTGTCTAATAAATATCGATTAAATAAATATAATTACTGAAGTTAATTGAGTATACCTATATCAATTGTTCATATTACCGCAAACATAATGTTTATCAACAGGACAATTAATATTTGTCATTGTTATATTGCATTGCGCAATAATCTTGTATGATCAAGCTACACATTTATTTTGAAATTAATCGAAAAAAAGCTAGATAATCGAATGAGTTACCTCGGCATAGGGGAGGTGTGGTGGAGTGGTCATGCCACTGGATTGGTAATCCAATGGACCCGGGTTCAAATCCCGATATGTCAATGGGAAGATATTATTGGGATTGAATTTGTGCTGTACCTAGTATCAGTGCATTACCACAAAGCCCACCGAAATGCCAAAAAAATACCCTCATTGTTCCCTGATTAAATAACACTGTATGAATATTCCCATATTCAAAATATGTTACAGGGGGACAATGCCTAGTGAGTTCACTGCTCAATAGGTGGCGTTGTGAGAGTGAGGGTCTGAGTCTGGAGGGTGAGACGGTGAAGCACTTGAGCGAAGCAACCAGCCGCTTCAGAGATGGAGCTGCTTCGAGCCATGATGGATGCTTCGCATGTCTCACTCCCCAGACTGGAACAAGACCTCACGGGCTTCACCGTGTTGAGCGGTGGAATGTACAGGCTCTCAGCCTATGCCCGAGAGGGAGTAGTTGGAATATAGAAAAAAAAAAAAAAAAAAAAAAATAGAAGCTTATGAAGGTGATACTTTCACGTCCACCTCCTCTCGGGAGATAAGGTTGTCTGGCAATAGATGGATAGATAGATAGATAGATAGATAAATCAGATTAGCGAGTTCACGAAATATGATATGACATCAAGATTTGTGTGCAACGATTAACCGAAGTTGTAAGAGGAAGCATAAACAAGCGAACAGGGGATCGTCCAAAGGGATCCTAATGCATCATTCATATAAACATAACTATATTTAAGCCAATTAGTGAAATATGCTGAAAATGTGTGCAAAACTAATACAAAGTAAAGAGTAAGTAAGGCCATGCCAGTATAAAAAGAGATACAATATATAGTACATAAATAAATTTAGCTTTATAATTTTCCACCCGTCCACCAACACAAAACCTCTATGCATTCGTGTCCCGATCGCCCTTTAAGCACACACACGCACGCACGCACACACACACACACACACACTGAAATATCCTAAATTTAGTTATTATACATTCATCCACCAGTCTAAACAATCCCACCACAACTCCTCCACCTCCACCCACCTTGTTAGTCACCTCGCCACCCTTACCTCCCTCCATCCCTTAGTGACAACTATACTCTATTTTTTCCCAGCTGATCGTAAATTGAATCTCTTATTAGCTGATGTCTCGATACTTAATGGAAATATATGAAATTACTTTGGCTGTGTGTCATATTAATGCCAAGTTTTCAGAATAAACATCATCTTTCGCTACAAAATCTACCTTATAGCCGAGTAACAAAGATAGAAACATGACAATTTACCCTCAGCTGGGAAAAATAGACTAGAGGATAGAAAAAAGTCCGAGCTCGGAGAGGGAGAGGAAGGTGGATAATTATACATGGCCGCGTCAGTATAATGTTACTTCGTGGTGCTACTTCAAAATATATTCTTCTCAAGTTCTCATCATATTGCTGAATAAATTTCATAATGTGATTCATTAAAGGTGTAAATGGATATATATAATAGTGTTACTTTCAACATTCTGTATACCTCTTATAACCTAGAGAGAGAGAGAGAGAGAGAGAGAGAGAGAGAGAGAGAGAGAGAGAGAGAGAGAGAGAGACGTTTCAGTTACTGAAAGAGGGAATCTACTGTTCATTACGAATTAGTTTCGGGAACATTATTGTATGAACAAGTAGAAGTAAATAAGTTTAACATTCGTCACTGTATGTTATAGAACGTCACCTCCTCCCATTGTGTCCTACCCTTTTAACACTACGACAAGCTCCCTCCCTTCCCATCAAGCTGCGCCATCTATGGGGCAAAATCTTCGATTGATTCGGGGAGGGGAGTGTGAGATCTTACTATATTCAGAGCGAACAAACTACACAACGGATTTACCCAAACCCTATGACTAGGTGGCCCACGCGGAATTGTATTGTACACAATACAAGACTCATGAGTCATATCATGACATGAACGTCACAACGTGTCGTGAGCCTAGCCCCGACTTGAGAAATTCGCTATAGAAAAACTACATTTACATTTTCAAAATGTTACCATAGATCTATTTGGTTATATATTTGTATTTATTTATTGTTATATAAGTTCCTATATTAGAAAGTAAATTTGTTTCCCAGGCAACCAATGTCTCAAATGCATTTTAGTTAATTGTTGATTATCAATAATTAATACTTATATTATCATAACGGTTAACCCCTTCAGCACCATGATGTAATTTACATTATATTCTAGTTATCAATAGATGATTTTCTTTAGCCTATGTTCTACTTCTAGGATATAAAACTTAACTTTAGGGGTTAAACTTATTGATTTTGTTCTACTGTCTATGCCTATCTAAGTTTTCTAACTCAATAAAAACAAATCTATTGGACAGAAGCTCATGAGTTATGACTCATGAGTAATAAGTCATAATCATAAATAATCAATCATAATTACCATATTTTTATTATTATTTACTATCTAGTAATATCTTATCGTTCTTATGAATGTTATGATATTGCATATTAGGGGAGGTGTGGCAGATTGGTCTTGCCACTGGACTGGTAATCCAATGGATCCGGGTTCGAATCCCAATATGTCAATGGGAAGATATTATTGGGATGGAATTTGTGCTGTACCTAGTATCAGTGCATTACCACAGCACACCGAAATGCCCCCTCAAAATACTCTCATTGTTCCCTGATTAAAATAGCATTGTATGAATATTCCCATATTCAAAAATATGCTACAGGGGGGCAATGCCTAATGAGTTAATTGCTCAATAGGTGGCGTTCTGAGAGTGAGGGTCCGAGTGTGGTGGGTGAGACTGTGAAGCGCAGAGGCGAGGCGGCTTCAGAGATGCAGTTGCTTCGAGCCGTGAAGCTTCGCATGTCTCACTTCCTAGACTGGAGCAAGACCTCACGGGCCTCACCGTGTTCAGCGGTAGAGTGTAAAGGCTATCAGCCTATGCCCGAGAGGAGGTAGTTGAAATATAGAAAAAAAAAAAAAAAAAAAACAGACACTGGTGTACAGTACATAACTCACGAGAGAAACAATATATTGTAATTTTAGCTACCGGTACTCGCTAATATTTTGAATTAAATTTCGATTAACAGTGTCCGTAAATATTGTGATACAGTAGTAATACTGAACAGTCTTATATTAATGTATGCACATAAATTTTATTGTAAGCTAATGTTTATTTAATTTGTTAATTTAATGATTTATGTACAAAAGGATGCACATGCACATTCATTAATCATCTGATCTTGGTATTCTATGATTCTTCTAGCCTATGTTTTGGAAAGCTGTGTCTAAGCAATAAACTACAACTACAACCTAATGCATATCATAGTTTTAGCTTTCTAGGCTTGTGTTTAAGTGTTTAAGAGGGAAAAATCAAACCAATGCTAAATTCATATGATAAAAGTTATCGTTAGCTTCCACTAATTTCTTTAGCAATTTAGCGATTCAGCGTTATCGAAGCTAACGTTCTAAGTTAACTGATTATCGGTTATCTCAGCTAACTTTTCGGTTAGCTGTGCCCACCACTGGTTGCTTCCTTGTGGCTGGGAGGTGTGGTGGGCAGAGGAGGAAAAATGCTTGGTGGTGGTGAATGTTGGGCGGGTTGTTTTTTCGTTATTTTATTTCCTTCTCCGTGATGATAGCCACGACCCCGTGACTGAAGCTGGTAACAACAGGCATTTTCTTGGCGGGAAAAAGCTTTGGTAACACCAGGCATTTTCTTGATGGGAAAAAGTTTTTCATTTGCCGAGATATTCCCACCATTTCAGCGAACGTGTCTCTGTTGGTTTGTTCAGCGACCCGATCTAGTGCGATTGGTAGTGAGAACTGGGGTAGAAGAGGTTGATGGTGATGGAGAATTTGGTGTGGGGCTGACAAGGATGGAAGGTGGTCTGGGGATTTGGTGTGCCAGGTGGGGTTGAGCAAGGGGGTGGGGATTGAACTGTAATAGGAATAGATGATTTTGATGATTTAGGAGACACAGGAGGGACACTTGAGGGAATGGTTGGCGAGGGGTGGCGAGGCGATGGGGAGGGGATGGAGGTATAAAAGGGGTTTGGGGAAACAAGGAGGAAGAGAATTGAAGTTTGTTTGCATGCTTTGAGGAAAAGCGAGGTAGAGAAACATTAGTGAACTTGGAGGATGAAGATGAGGGTGGGGAGGGAACGGAAAGTCTGATGAGGTAATTGAGGTAGAAGTAGAAGAATAATTATGATGTTTAACCTTTAAAGCGCGAGCTGTATGTAGTAAACACCCTACCACTAGGCGACTACATTAGGCTTCATTCCCGCCTAAAATAGTCATTTTACGATAAATATTGTTATTACTTATTCATATGCGCCTATTTTACGTTTAATATGAATATATTTACATGTAACAGCAATAAAACAAGTGGGAATATTATTTGAAGGGTGAAAATCGCGAATTATTGCCGACCGTTCAGTCATGTGATGAGAGGCGAGCGAGCTCTACACCCTGCTCTCTCGATGCCTAGAGGGAGACTGAAGCCTGTTTCTCCCTCTCTCTCTTTCCCCACATAGTAGACACACGCAGGACCACACCTTGGAACCGGTTTTGATATATTGGCGCGGTAAATACACCGATAAGCAAGGGAATAAGAGGAAAAATAGGTGATAATTGAAGGGGGGGTAGGAGGAGGTTTTGACACATGTGGAGGAGTGATAGAAGGGTTGGAGGGGAATTATCTTACATAATCACATATTCCCTTGTTTTAAATGCTACTGAGGCCTTTTAAAAGGTTTTCTTTTAGGCCTTGGATCTTAACCTGACAAGCGCTAAATAGACCTCGGGGCTAGGGTAGTTATTTGTGCATTTCTAGCCTTGGATTCTGACAGAATTCGTTATATTTACAATATAGAGCATTATTTGTTTTCGGTATGCTTTTATTTTACATATATGATGTATATATGAACCTTCAAGAGTGCTAAAATAAGTGGGAAAAGCATTTGGGTGGTGAAAAACGAAGATATTGGCCACCCGGTCATAATCTCAGGCGAGAGAGAGCCACAGGCAACCCTCCTCTCTCGCTGTCTGTGAGGTAACTGAGACGAGCGGGGCGGTGTGGGCCGGTGTCTGGGTGTTGCATAACGATCTTTTCTGCAACCCACTTGTGCTACATTATCGCGGGAGAGAAAAATAACCGATAAATGATGATAATAAGAGGAAAAATAGGTGATAATTGAGGAGGGGAGGGAGGGGGGAATAAGGTGGGGAAGGAGGGTAGGGGGGTGGGTGAGATTTACATGGATGAGTACTGGAGGGGAATTATCTCACCTAGAGACAAATTCCTTTGTTTTGATAGGCCCTTTTTTTTTATGGAAGGCTTTTTTTATGGTCTTGCTTCCGTGAGGCCTATCGCGTTCCCTATAGGAAGCCTTCCGTGAGGCCTATCGCGCTTGCCGGGTTAAGAGGTTGGTAGCCTTTGCCTGCCAAAACCCTCTCCGTAATGTATGAAGCGATCGCGTCATATGGCGGTACGCCCAAGAGTATCATATGACGCGATTGCATCATATGAACCTATTGAAGTAGCTCAATAAGTAAGTTATATGACGCATTTGCGTCATATTGAGCTCGGTAAGTTAGGTAAGTTATATCAGAATCTGTCGGATGGTGGCAATCCCAAATACCTCCGACTTCTACCGGTACCTCAGTGTCACAGAAAGTGTTGTGAGGGAAATACCGGGAGCTCCGCCACCCCATCAGTAAGTTAGCAACTTATGTCTGGGGGGGGTTAAGAGTGTTCTCGCCCTTCCCAGGTTAAGAGAGGGCGGGTGATTACGAGAGGGGGGGGGGGAGGGGGGGGGCAAAGGTTTGGCTGTAGCTAAGGCAGGGGTAACTTGGTTAATTTGAAGGTGAGGGGTGACGGAGGCATTTGCGATGAGGTGTTGATCTACGCTAACAGTGGTGACAGGTAAACGTGGTGAGGACACTGTAGGAGTTGCTACGTTAATGGATACTGGTGGCGGAGGTGCTGAAGGTGATGCTGTAGACATGGAGGCTGGGGTTAACCTTTATTATGGCCCCTACTGAGGAAATGTTTAGGTCAGGTGGCCAACAGCTTGCATATAGTGATGATGTCCCTTGTAAATCCCACAGGATCGTGGATGGCGAACTGTTCCCTAACACTTGAGGGAAGGATCCTTAAGAGCACACAGAACACTTGTTGCTGTTGTTGCTCAAAAGTGGACAGAGGGTAAGCGGCTTTTACCTCTAGGGTCACTATTCCCAGGGTAATGTCCAGATTTCCTCAGTATTTTGATCTCGTTTATTTTGTTTTAAGGCTACAACGGGCCTAGTGATGGCTGAACAGCGTTGATCACAATAATCCGGGGACACGGTCTTTCCCAGGTGAGTTAATAAGACAGGTATCTTTTATTGATCGGTCTGGTGTGCCGGGCTTAGTACCGGGCTGACCATATCTAGGTATGTGCGAATATCGTAAGTTTCTGCCTCATATTTGTGTATGGAGATGTGCGAACGTACAGCCATGATGACATATGTGATAGAACGCTCTACTCCTTTGCTGATTTTATGCGCCAAATTACTTCTTCCCGAATCAAGGACCACTGCTGCCGCCAATGTTATACCAGGCTTTTACTGTAGTTGATTGGTTTTAATAGGTGGTTCTATTTGACTGGAGAAGACTAATTCGCTTTAACACATACACAGAAAGTATTAGAGGATATTTATAACAAATTGACTTGCTCATGTAGTTGTGTACACTGTATGTGGTGGATTGTGTTCATTTATTTCAAAATTTTATTTTATTAAGCGTTGTTTCCACATAGCGATTTTGATCAGTTCTTTTGCATTTATCTTGTATCGTCCCAGTTTTAGTTTGTTTATTTTGCAAGTTTTACATTATAATAATACGTACATTCATAATATATTTATTTGCACAAGAATATTGCATACGTAATACTAGATAATGGTAAATAACAAAATATAAGACGCACGAGCGAGGCTTCACTAAGTTCACTCGTAAGACTGTTGCTGCTACAATATATTTTAGTGCTCCCCTAAATCGAGGTGTTTACCCTTGCACTCGATATAGATAGGTTATTATAAGGAATATCTTTAACCTCTAAGCTGCGCAGGTATGGTATTTGAAATTGCCCGCGGTGTGAAGGTATTCTGATTAATTTCTCACTAAAATCGATAATTTACCATATATATAATTAATACTTATCCATATGCGCCTATTTTACTTTTAATATGAACATATGAACATGGGAAAGCAATAAAACAAGTGTTAACAGCAATTGCCTGGTGAAAATTATATATTTTAACCCCACAGTCGTAATCTGACCTTGAGTGGTGAGAGACAAACTCCCTCCCTCTCTCATGTCTCGGACGGTACTGAGAGACCAGGGGAGCCTTCAGACTGGCTTGGAGGGTCAGAGTTACACTCCTCCACCCTCCTCCCTCTCTCCCACCCGTTCTCGCATGAAAATACTCAATGAATATTGGGAATAATAGAGAAAATACCTGATACTTGAGGAGGGGGGAGGAAGGGAAAAGGGGGGTTCGGACACATGTGTAGGAGTGGTAGAAAGTAATTGAGGGAAATTATTTCACCTAAACACAAATGTGTCTTTTTTAGTGCCACTGGGGTGTTTTAACCCGGCAGCTGTGGGGAGACTCTTAAGAGGTTTTACTGGGCGACTGCGGGAAGACTCTTAACCCTTGGAATCCGGGAGGCCTCATATGAGGCAAAACGTATTTTGGTTAGGTGTCCTGGATGCCTCATATGAGGCAAAATCAAAATCAAAATGTTCAAATTGCGCGGGCGGATTTTTGTTTGTGCGTGGGCGACTGCAGCACCACCAAGCACAAACTACCAGGCAGCATCAGTTCTTATCTCGCATCCAAGATGGCTGGAGTTAACCCGAAAAAAATTGCTGTGTCCGAATCGACGCCCGCCGCCGCGACCCGTAGGCCTAAGAAAGGCAAGGCTAAAAGGACCAAGAAAGCATTCCTAAGTCCCGGTGGTGTTGCACGTGTACTAAAAGAGTAAAGTGACGATAGTGATGAACTTAGTGAGATTGAGATTGCGAGTGATTTTGACGAAGAACATGTGGTTAGTGAAGATGTTGATGAAGTGGAAGATGGCGAAGAATTCCAGGGATTTCATAGCACTGATGATGACGATGGTGATGATGATAATGATGACAATGTTGGATGCGGTGAACATCATGAAGGTGATGAAAATGTTAGTGAAATGGGAAGTGTTCTACCCACATCACGTGAACGTGACACGACGCACAAGCTTGCGACTCCGGTGTAGGCTGTGGGGACTCATTCCCCAGCAAAAATAGCCAGTTATTTTTATAGGAGAGCTGTGCTGGATAGTGTAAGGAAGCAGGCACGGGAAGCGGCCGAAAGGGAAAGAGGTGAAGATGCTGATAGTGAGGATGAGAGTGAAGAGTCGAGCGTGGGTAGGCCTATTCCTATGTCTCCCGGGACCTCCTCACCCGCGGCTGGTGCGTCATTGACCCCGCATGACCCACAGCCATCAACAAGTGGTGCAAGTGGTGCGGAATTGTCCCCGCATGACCCACAGCCATCAACAAGTGGTGCAAGTGGTGCGGTATTGTACCCTCATGACACATAACCATCAACAAGTGGTGCAAGCGGTGCGGTATTGTCCCAGCATGACCCACAGCCATCAACAAGTGGTGCAAGTGGTGCGGTATTGTCCCAGCATGACCCACAGCCATCAACAAGTGGTGCAAGTGGTCAACGCACCTCCAGAAGGGTCTTGTTCATAGCCACAGGGGGGGCACAAAGCAGCACCTCAGGCCCTAAACTGCCCCAAAAACGCTCTCGTCGTCGCCTAAAAACTTCAGAGCCAACTAGCTCACCTTCACCACCCACGCCAGCAGTCGCCACCTGATGTATCACCACCAACTAATGACCAGGATCCCACCTATGACCCTGAAGACACCCACGAATATGGCCGCCCTTCAAGATATATGGATGACCACGGTGCAGATTTTGGGGATGATAATTATGACCTGCCAGACGACCCTGTTGTGGACGAAGCTGAGTGGGTGGACGACCCAGCACCCCGGCGTGGCCGTGGACATCCCCGTGCTCGGGATGGCTGTGCCCTTGGACGTGGACGTGGCCGTGCCGGGGGCCCTGCTGGTCAGCGTGGGCGTGGCTCTGCCCGTGGGAGTGGCCGCAGTCGTGGCCAGGCCGCCCCTGCTGCTGCCGACGCCCCTGCTGCTGCCGACACCCTTGCTGCTGCCGACGCCCCTGCTGCCCGTCCCCGCCCCCGTCCCCGTGCCAGGCATGCTGATGTCTGGACGTGGGAGGATGGGGCCACCTTTCAGCCACAAGATGCCACATTCGATGACGCCCAACATGCCGCAGGTATTGATCCATCTTTCCCAGGGGAACCCAACTCAACACCTGCCGAGTTATTCAAGGCCTTTTTCGACAATGATGTCATGTCATATGTTGTCGATGAGACCAATAAGCAGCAGGCCCTCAGTGACCACCTCAGCGGCAAGACCCATAGTTTCCACATGAAGGCCTGTAAGCCTGTCATCATTGCCCAAATGTATGTGTTCATAGCACTGACCATGCTCATGGCACATGTGAAGAAGCATCGGCTGGCAGACTACTGGATCACAGGCGACATAATTGCCACACCTGCTTTTGGCAAACTTATGTCCCGGGACCGCTACTTCGCCATACTTGGTAACCTGCACTTCGTTACCAGCACCAATGTACACCGAACAGACCGCCTGTGGAAGATAAGGGGATTCTACGACATGATGAAGGCCAAGTTTTCCACATTCTTGAAGCCTTTTCAAAAGGTCGTGATCGACGAGTCTCTTGTGCTGTTCCGGGGGAACCTTCATTTCCGGCAGTACATACCATCCAAGAGACATCGATTCGGCATCAAGCTCTTCGTCCTCTGTGACTGTAAGACGGGTTATGTGCTAGACTTCATTGTCTACAGTGGGAAGGAGGGTGAGGTTCTTGCAGATCAAGAAATAGGGTTCGGTGGAGCAGTGGTGAAGGCGATGATGGATCGCTACTTCAACAAGAACCACATACTCTACACGGACACCTATTATACGTCCCCCATCCTCACCAAGTACCTGAACAGGCAGCAAACCCAGACTGTGGGCACAGTACGGGGGACGAGGAAGAACATGCCGGAATTCCCCAAAAAGGACCAAGAAGAAGGACATCTTCCTCAAGCAACATGGTCCGATGCTGGCAATCCATTGGCACGACCAAAGGAAGGTCAACATGATCAGCACCATCCACAAGGGCAACCTGGTTGACTCTGGCAAAGTCAACCACAGGACCAGGGAGCCCATCATGAAGCCAGACACAGTTATGGACTACAACATAAACATGCGTTTGGTTGACAAGTCAGACATGCAGGTCGGCTTCATCGACTGCCTGCGGACTTCCTGCAGGTGGTATAAGAAGTTCTTCCTGCACATGATGGATGTGTCTGTGCTGAACTCGTACAACCTGTACAAGCTGATGAACCCCACAATGCCCAGGAAGTACACCAACCTTCGGAGATTCCAGAAACAGCTCATTCTGGATCTCATTGGGGAATATGCCGTGCCTGAGGATTCCCCACGAGCTCAACATATGCCAGGAATTGGCACCATGGACCGCACATACGCTTCCGAACACCACAAGAAGCACAGGATCGTCGGCCTTCCAGTAGCTGCTGGTCGCAAGACCCAGAAACGGTGCCATGTCTGCAGCCAGACCACCCGAAGACCCCAGAAAATCACCAAAACCTTGTATCAGTGCCAGGAATGTCAGGTAGCACTGTGCATCACGCCTTGCCACAATGATTTCCACATCCTGGTAAACTTCTAAGTGGCACTGACCCTGAGAACACTAGTGAAAGTGACACTAAAACAATAAAACACTATGTGCAAGTGAAAGTGACACTAAAAACAATATAACAATATGTGCAAGTGAAAGAGACACAACAACTATATATTAGGGTAACTATTCTATAAGAATTTATAAGTGAAACCTGTAATAAGTGAAAGTGACACTAAAAAAATATAATAATATGTCTAAGTGAAAGAAACAACCAAATGTAATAATTACAAGTGTCAATTACGATATCGTACGGTACTGTACGCTTGCGTAGCCTAGCCTCTAACCTAGTAAGTGAAAGTGACACAAAATGTATAACAAGTAATAATAACTCAATAATAACAGTGAGAGTGACAATAATTCATAACAAGAAGAGTAATAACAGTGAAAGTGACAATAATATTACAATAAAAGTGAAAGTGACACAATAATATTACAATAACAGTGAAATATGTTATATAAAGTTTCATATAACTCAAATAATGGTTGAACAAGTAATAAATGACACAATAATATCACATTATCTCCATAAAAACATAATATCGTGTACCGGTACAAAAGCCACCGAAGCGACGAGTGACTTAGTGCGTGCTAGCCAGGGTCGCGGCGAAGCGTTCGGACGCAGGCGAAAATATGCGGGAGATTACCTCCATTCCTATCATCATATCTCGGCAACCACTTGTCGTAGCGATGTCAACTCAACGACATTCTACAGACGGAGGTTGGTTCTACACTATGCAATTAAGTTGACTGCTCTAGGTGGTCTCAATCAGTAGATATCGAATTATGAAGATGGCCATGTTTCAGGAATACCCCCGGACACGACGATCGCCTCATTTGAAAGCCCCCGGACCCCGAGGGTTAAGATCCTAGGCCTAATTTTTTATTTTTTTTTAAAGGCCCCAGTAGCACTTGAAACAATTGTTTTTTTGTTCTCCATACCTCATAACACTTCTCAACAGCTTTCAAAGTCCCCTCCTCCCCCCCCCCCCTTTCAATTATCGCCTATTTTACCTGTTATTCCATTATTCATTGGTATATTTTTGAGCTAACATCTGCAAGCCGGTTGCAGGGTGTGGTTATGTGACTAGCGAGTGTGTTGCGTAAGGTAGAGGGTGGGGTGAGACACTCAGTCATGCTTCAGACCTCGCGAGAGGTGGGGTTGCCTTGCTCTACTCCACATTTCATGAATGGACCGCTCCGTATTTATTCGCGATATTGACCATCTAAACACTATTCCCACTTGTTTTATTGTTGTCACATGTTACTATCTTCATATTAAACGTAAAATAGGCACATATGGATAAGTATTATTTATATTTATGGTAAATTAACAATTTTAGTGAGGAATGAATGAAAATACCTACGTAAAGGGGTATGGTGTATACTACAGGGGCTGCGCAGCCCAGAGGTTAAATGTGTTTTTTTAGGCCTAGGATCTTAAGAGTCTTCCCGAAGCTCCCGGGTTAATTGAAGTATTACACTTGTCCTGTTATAAAGGTAAATAGGTATCTAGTACTTCCTTCAACTGAGGTATTACGCTTGTGCTGTTAAACTTTTAATTTGAAACTATGTGTCTATTGATCGGAGTTAAATGCGTAGAGTTGCTCTAGACTAGATAACTCAGAGGTTTTCTTGTTGATTTCCTCTTTCACATATTTCTAGCAAATATATTTATAATTCACTGATTATCAATATGATCAGTTTAAATATTAGTACTTCCCTAATTTAAATGGGTGTCACTAGTACTTTATTTATATTTTATTTAGCATAAGAAAAAGAGAGTGTGGTTTCACTGGAGTATTTCCTTGTATATATAAGGCGCATCACTATTTGTTGATGAAATTAAAATCTTCTCTATGTAACACTCAGTATTAATCACTGTTCACAGGTACTTCTTCCGTGTATTTCAAAAGCGTATAATTTCACTATTTATTTGTAGAGGGCACTCTGTAGTCTTCGAGGTATAAGTTGGGCTGTGGTGGTTGTCCTGACGTGGCTAGTGGACAGCAGTTGTACTCGAACTCTTGGTGTTGGACCTTGAATGATACCTACCATATGCCAGTACATAGGTAGAGTAGAATCGAGCTAACGTAGGAGAGAACTCACTAACTGCTCTGGTCTTTATAAGAGTTCTGATGCAGAACTTTCAGAATCTTGGTGTTGGGTCTTAAATATCAAATGCGAAATGCCAGTGCATCAGCAACACGTTATCGAACGAACGTAAGATAGTCGTTTTCTACGCAACTTATCTTAACTGTTCTGACCGTTATAAGAGTCTTTCAGAACTGAGGGTGATGGGTATACGTTGACCTTATTTCGAGATATTTCTATCTCGAAAGGACTCCCTGATGCGTGCCGTTTTAAGCTATACGGTTTCTCACAGAGCACTAGTCTAATAATATCTCGCCAATGCGAAAGACAATTAACCCTTAACTGGCGGGGCCCGCCTTAAGTCGGGCTCCAATTTGCAGCAAGTTAGGAGCATTATTAAGGCTTTTAAAGGGTTAAAATTGAGTGCAAATGGCCGGGAGCGCAGCAGGCCACACAGCCGACACCCAGGGCTTACCCCCGCCCACTGACTCACACTCCCTCTGTTCTCGAGAGGCCGGCAGTGTTGCCAGTAGTGAGCGTAGCGGGAAAAAATATGCCGCTGTACGCTAAACTCCCATGTTAGTGGTACCACTGCGTGAGAACGACGAGTGCTACGTAGCTCGTTCTGGTCTCATTTTGAAGCTTTTAGCGCCTAGCTTTTTGCTGAATACATTTCTTTTCATGCAGATACTTGATTGATCATTCAGGAGGGCCTGAATATGCCCAAAATAGCCCAAAAACCCCTGCTAGACAAGGGTTAATAGATATTTTGGTCTACTACGAATAGAGCGCTGGCCAGTGTCAGCATTCTCTATTTTAAATAGTGCCGCGGTTATGGGTAAGAAAGTTATATTAGTTACATGCAGTGAAGTGTCTAATAATGGCTTAACCCTTAACTGGCGGCACCCGGCTATTATCGAGTTAAATAAATGTGGCCTATGTGGCGGGTCCCGGCTATTGTCGAGTGCAATTTTGAGCACGTAATGTGCTCTGAGAGAGAGCGGAGCAGTGGGAGGAGCGTAGGTTACCTCATGACCGCTCACCACGGTGGCCGTGGAGCTACTGAGCTGTACTCCTTTGTACTCCACCCTCTCTCACTCGTTTCACACGTAATAATGTAAGAAAATGACCGTATTTTACCGATTTTGCCCTTCGATTGCACAAACGGTGCAAGACAACCAGCCATCGTAGAAGGATGGTTCTGGTGTCATTGGAAAGCTGAATTAACGCCCTTTCAGGAATGTATACTTATATTATGCTCTGGCTCTTGTTTATGCATGAAAACGAGCACGGAAACAAGCTCGTTTACGGTAAAACCCCCCGCTGGGCGGCACATCAAATATACTCCTCCACCCGCTCTTAAGGTGTTAATTGTTGAACCCACAACAACACACATCTATTGAAGTAAACAATTCTGTACCAGTGCACCGAACCATTTATCCCAAGAGTATCAAGGGTGGCCCAAGTTTTCCAGCTATTCCTTACTCTCCAGTGACAAGTAAGAAACAATTTTCCAACTGAGTACCGATCTTAGAAAATCCTGCAGTGGTCATACTGAGATGCAGGCTGACCAAAACTTCACCACGTCTAGCCATAACACAGTGGAGAGAATTGGCGCAATCAGACAGACATCAAACCACAAAATCGGGGAGGTCCGAAATATACTTAAGACACCCCTCTATTCGGCCACCATAGAAAACCTGCAGATACTACGCGTCAAAGAAAACGTACCACTCTCTCGTAACCGGGCAGACAATTATAAACCTGTCCAACTACCAACACGTGTGACCAGTCTAACGCCAATTACTACTCTCCTGCAATACCCAGAGGCTACAGACTTTCACACATCCTCAACACCACTTGCCCCCAGCTTACGAGATTACCAACCAGTCCAAGAGCAAGCTCGAAAATGGAGAAAAAGAAGCACAGAACATGTGCGTTCACCAGCAATAAGCACCTCAACAACAATTCCACGTCTCACAAACCCTGCACGGCTCCCTTCACCAAATCCATGCAAACCCCGTAAGGCCAAAACAGCAGGAACCTGGGAAACTATACCCAGCACCTCCAAACAACCTCAAACACTTCCAATTCAACTCCTAAATAAGTACCTCAAAAGTGGCCACAACAAGAAAGATGCTACCACCAATATCTTCTCAACCACACCAGCCAGAGGTGCCCAACGCAGTTCTACTTCACCTCGACTATTTAGTAAAATTTACCAGAACTTCCCGGACTTCCCAAACTTGACTAATTCCTTTAACGTGACGATAGTATTTACCTAATTGTATTTACCTAATTGTAGTTTACAGGAGTTGAGCTAAGCTCGTGTTGTCCCGTCTCTCAGTCTACTTTTTATCCAATTTTTTCTTGAAAATATGGATGTTCCTTGCCCCCACCACCTCCTCCTCCAACCCTTTCCATTTGTCAATACATCTATAGGGGAAGCTAAACTTCCGATATCGTTCTTGCAGGTAGGTCTTTTTACTTTGTAGCTGTGGCCTCTAGTTATTCCTGTATCCATAATTAATATATCCTCCCTATCCAGCCTCTCCAGCCCCCGGGTACATTTGTACATCATTATCATGTCTCCCCTCTCTCTCCTCTCTTTTAGACTCGGTAGATTTAATTTGTCTAGCCTCCCTTCATATGGCAGTTCTCTGAGACTTGGAACCAATCTAGTGCGTTGTTATATGTGCGATTAGTTTGCTTGGGAAACAGATTAACTTGTTCATGTAGTAATGTACACCCTATGTGGTGGATTGTGTTCTTTTATTTAATTATTTTCATTTTAGTAAGCGTTGTTTCCACATAGCGATTTTGATAATTTAATTTGACTTTATATTGTCCTTGTCCCAATTTTGGATTGTTTAGTTTGCAAGTTTTACATTTTAATAAGGGCTGCCCAAAAAGGTAGCTGCTGCCCCTGCTCCTGCAGGAGGACCAACCTCTTCCTGCGTGCCCTTGCTGGCCCGAGACACCTCCAACCTGACCACGCAGCCGAAAGAGACACTACCCACGCTGGCCAGACCTAAGGCAAGCAATCAGCTTGCTGGCTTGAGACAAATATTTGAATCCTGTAAAGGTAGAAAGGAAAGAGGATACAAAGGCTTGTCATAGTGCACAACTAGGGCTATTACCTAAAGGAGGCCAGTTGTTAGGACCTCTGAATGGGCCTAACCTAGTTGCAGTTCAATACAATCCGGAAGTAACTGAGGCTTATCATCTCACACAATCTGGGTTATTACCTAAAAGAGAACAGTTGCCTAGATCGCTCAATGCGCTAGGACAGATTGTAGTGGAATATAATCCAAAGGTCCTTAAAGACTCAAGAAAGAACTTGCAAGCCAAGCGACCACGGTTATCTCTGAAAGGGGATCATGCACGGGAGGATTCAGGAGCAAATCCAAAAGTCCTTCAGAGTTCAGGAAATTACTTGCAATCCAAGCGACCACGGTTATCTCTGAAAGGGGATCATGCATGGGAGGATTCAGGGAAACCCAGAGCATGAGTTGTTTCTCGTGTAGATCCTTCAAGAATCTCTGACAAACAATTCTTACCTAAACAGAAACCCCCAAGACAAAAGATATCGTCTTCCCCTCGTTTACCTATAGCAAGTCCACCAGCTAAAAGACAAACGGAGGAAAGTAATATTCAAGTCGCCCTACCCAACCTACCCAGTACTCTGGGCAAATCTATTGTTCCCAGGGTCAAAGAAAGGAGTTCTGTTCCCGAGGCCAGTGTGCGTGTCTGCCGAGCGGACCAAAAGGAGAGGAGCCGAGTCCAGAGACAAGAGGAAGTGTACCTGCAATTGTTTGGCCCTGAGTAGGGAATTCGTGCCGTGTTGACCTACCGTGCCCCGAATCTTCAGCCAGTATTCTTCCCTGTGACTCCAGTGCCTCCTTTATGTGAACTTCTTTTTCGAAGTGGTAATGCGATTTAGTGAAGGGTTAAAATCCTAGGTGTACCGAGTGTCTTATAATAATAACGTAATTAGAGAAGCCTCTTCTTCTGTCTTTTGATTGATCTTGTGATCCCGCTTTAGGGAAACATTACACATCTTTATCCGGATATCGTTATATACTTTCTCGAGTCTTCGGATTTCTGTGGCTCGTCATAGAGGAAATATACATACCAGATACCCTAGTGAATTATATACAACACCTTTACACGTAATTCAGATAACTCGTTAGACACCTGAGGTTGTCTGTCTATGTCGCCAGGTTCATAATTAAACTCAGTGAGTGTTTGCCAAGCAAGGTTGAGTGCTTCAATATCAGTGATTCTATGCTATAATTTGATTTGATGTTATGTTAACGTAGATAACTTTGTAGATAATTGTTATCTATCTTTTATATATACTTTGTCGGTGAATTATTATCACCACCGTTCTTCTTTGATGTAAAAGATCGTTCTTATGTTATTGCTGTATCTGTTCAGTTTCTGTTGATATATACCGTGTGCTTAAGTCCATCTGGCTCGGATGGTATTTAAACCTTTTATGCACCCTCTGCGGATCCATTTAACCCTGCTCAGGCTTATTGGCCCCATATGGGGCAAAAAATATGCGTAAAACAGGTTTTTCGCATATATTTCACGGCCGGAGGCCGATGGCAAGAAGTTAGGAAGACGAGCAGTCAGTCCGCATCGTCCTACGACTGGGAGAGGGTGTGAGCCACCGCTCTCTCTCCTCCCCTTTCCTGTACCAACCTGTCCGGTCAGGGGAGGTGTGGTGGAGTGGTCTTGCCACTGGCCTGGTAATCCAAAGGTCCCGGGTTCAAATCCCGATGTATCAATGGGAAGATATTATTGGGATGGAATTTGTGCTGTACCTGGTATCAGTGCATTACCACAAGCCCACCGAAACGTCAATAAAATACCCTCATTGTTCCCTGATTAAATAGCACTGTATGAATATTCCCATATTCAAAATATGCTATAGGGGTGCAATGCCTGGTGAGTTATCTGCTCAACAGGTGGCGTTGTGTGTGTAAGTGTGAGAGTCCGAGTGTAGGGGGTGAGACAGTGAAGCACGGGAACGAGGTGGCTTCAGAGATGGGGTCGTTTCGGGCCATGAGTGAGCACCGTGCCTCATGTGAAGGCAAGATGGCAGGTGCTCGTTGTACTCTACGTGCTTCACATGTCTCACTCCCTAGACTGGAACAAGACCTCACGGGCTTCACTGTTCATTGTAAAGCGGTGAATGTTAAGGCTCTCAGCCTATGCCCGAGAGGAAGTAAGTTGGAATATAGAAAAAAAAAAAAAAAAAAAATATATGGGGTCCATAATCCCAAATGTGGACTACAAATTTCCCTTTTGTATCAATTTTTGTTTAGCCCCAGAGTTCTGCCTTGTTGTCAGCCAAGACCCTCAGCCATCCCCTCCATCGCTCTGCAACTAAATTAATCCAGCTTATGTAATGTATGAGATATGCCTCACTTTTGTTGACCATTTTTTTTTTCATTTTTTTGTTTTTTAAAAGACTTAATATTTACAGTAGTGTAATTTGCTCTTAACATAATATTAAGCATTAATTGTAGTTTCTATTGGTAACAAGACATTAAATATCCATCAATTAGTTTTCGGGTGAGAGGCGTTTAAAGTGCCTGTCCCCATATGGGGCCACATTGCTAATTTCGCCACACTTCTGGAACATTACCTGAGCAGGGGAGATCCTATTTCGAACGATTTACATGTACTTTGAGGATAATTCCCTCTAGAATCTAGATGTTATACCAATTTATTTGTCTCTATTGACTTCACTATATTGTTGTTTAATATTGATTACCTATATTTGTGAGACTTTGATCTCTATATTTGTACTAACCATTGTTAATAATAATAATAATATATATACAGTTAGCATTTTACAATGTTGGTACCACATAATATGTTACAAATATGACATTTACCAGCTTTGCATAATTCCAACTAAGGATAACCCAATAAGGCCGTTAGGCGTATTTCCATTGGGGTCCTTGTGGGATTAGGTTAGCTGGGGAAAAAGGAGAGAATAACAAAAAGTAGATACTTTAGAGAAAGTATTTCTAGGGGGTTATATTAAGATACCTTACATTCTATGATTGGACTGGTCAAAATATTTCAGTAATCATTTCAGTTTGTTTTGCCTATCTCTTATGTCGTATTTAGTAGTAGACATAAACTTGGTGCTCCCTTCTCATAGCTGTTCGGTTCAGGTGCTCCTTCAAGCTACGTCTGAAGGAATACAATGTTCTCTTTTCACGGACTGACTGGGGTAGGTTGTTCCAGTCTTTGATGGCAGTGAAGAAGAATGTTAGCTTACCCTGTCCTTGGATTCTCGGGACCGTAAAACTATACATCCTATTCCTTGTATGATGTCCAATCCTCTCATTTGCTTTAACAAAATTACTCTTTAAATACTCTGGAGCCCTATCATAAAATATCTTGAAGGCATTAATGAGTCTGATTTGTTTGGCCCTGTCAGAGACATTGAGCATACCAAGTGACTGAAGTTGTTCCTGGCCAACATGCGATCTGGGTCCTAGGTTCAGCATGAACCAAACCATTTTATTTTGAGTGACCTGAAGTTTGCGCTTTGCTAATTTAGATGATGCAGAGTACCAGGATGACACAGAATAGTCAAAATTACATTGAACAAGCGCTTGGCATAGGGTCTTTTTGGTCGCCGCTGGGAAGCATCCCACCTGTCTATACAGGTATTTTATACGTGCTCTACATTTACTCAGGATAGATTTCAAAATTGTTTCACTTGACAGAGTCGAGTCCAGTTTTAGTCAGAGATATTTCACTTGTGACACTGTTGTTATAGGAATATCATTACAGTTGACCAAGAAGCCCTCAATGTCTTTCAATTTGCGTTTTGTTCCACATAAGATGGCTTCTGTCTTTTCCAGGTGAAGAGATAGTCTATTGTCCACTAGCCAATCACTACACGATTCTAGTTCTTTGGAAAGTGAGGCGGCAATACTTATTGGGTCTTTTCCTGAAACAAGAAGCACGCTGTTGTCAGCAGACAGTAATAATTTACACGAGACGCTCAGTTCCATGTCGTTCACATAACAGAGAAAGAGTAAGGGACCAAGGATGCTTCCCTGTGAGACCCCAGTTAATTGGCATAGGATCAGATAGATTATCATCAATTTTGACTCTTTGTGTTCTAACCACTAAGATAAGATTTAAACCAGTTCACTAACCCAATGCCCATTGCTTGTAGTTTATTACATAGGATATCATGGTCTACTATAGCAAACGCCTTTTGTAGATCAAGAAGAACCATACCGGTGTAGTTTACCTTTAAACATTTCTTTACGAATGTGATCTGTTAAGTGGATGAGACAGGTTTCTGTCGAGTACATGCCTCTGAAACCTGATTGAAACTTATAGAATAGAAAATTTTCTTTGAGGTAGTGTTCAATTTGGGTGTATACAGCTCTTTCAAGGATTTTGTATACAATACATAATATGCTAACTGGTCTGTAGTTGCTAACATCTAATTTATTTCCTTTCTTGAATAGAGGGGTTACAATAGCTTCCTTCAGTTCAGCAGGTACAGTGTTGGTGTTAATTGACAGGTTGACGATGTGGGTTAGGGGACCTTCGATACCAATGGCTCCATATATCTCGTAGAAATTTGGCAGGAATTTTGTCTGGTCCTGTGCTTTTATGTACATTTAGGTTAGAGAGCTCCTCAAATGTGTATTTTGGTGTAACATTTTGCAGTCCAAAAGTGTTCGGGTGTATGCCTTTATCCCTGTAGAAATTTTGAAAGGTGGCTGTTGTTGTGGTGTATTTATAGAGAGGTTGCGGTAGGTTCTGTGCAAGTGTGTTTGCTATGGAGGTGAAGCAGAAGTTGAAGTAGGTTGAAATTTGTCGTTTATCATGGCAAATCTGATCATTAATTTTGAGAGCAATATTAGTGTTAGATGAATCCCTTCTCTTCTTGCTGTAGCCCGTTGTTTTTAAGTGCCTCCATATAATTTGTTGGGGTTACTCTGATATTCCTCTGCTTTACTGTGGAAATAATTAGATTTCGCTGATTTAATTGTCCTACTTAGTTTATTCCTAGCCCTGTTGAACTCATGTTTCAGTAGCCTTTTTAACAGTTTGTCTCTATGTTCTAGATGGTGTAGTATGTCATTGTTGATCCATGGGTCTGATCTTGTTTTAATTCGTATATTTTTCAGAGGAGCTATTTCGTCTAGGATGTTTGTAATGATGGTTCTGAAGCCAACCCATGCGTCATTAACGTATGTATTTCTAAACACTGGAGACCAATCTGTATTCCATAAAATGTCCAAAAAAAATGTTTTGTTGTAGTTTCTGAGTGACCTTGTTCTAATGACTTTGTGATTCTCTAGGGTAACTTTTGGAGTTTTACGTGTGCAGTATGTGACGAAGTGATCACTTATCCCTGTCTGTATAACCCCTGACTGTGATATTTTGTCCTCTCTGTTACAATTTACATGGTCTAATATTGTAGCAGTGTTATCAGAGATACGTGTGGGGGTTGTGATGAGTTGTTTGTGATTGCGCATCGTCAGTATGTGCCTATATTCTCGTACAAGCCTATTATTTCGTTGTTTGTAACACAAGTTAAAATCCCCTAGTATAATAGATTCATTCCGGGGGTCTAGTACTGACAAAGTTCGTTCAAATTTGTTTAAGAATTGTGTGTGGTCTGGTGGCCTATAGCACACCCCAATTGTGATGGGTTTTGTCCTAGGCAGGTGTAAGTCAATCCAAAGAGCTTCGTGGTTTTCTACATTGAGGTCGTTCCTAATTGTGTGTGTGAGGTTGTTTTTTACATACAGACATACTCCTCCCCCTTGTCTATTACGATCATTGCGAACCATATTGAAACCTTGAATGTTTACTTCACCATCGTTTATACTCGAGTCCAGCCAGGTTTCTGTAATTGCAATTATTGAAGCTTTGGCCTTATTAGCTAACAAGTTAATTTCTGACAATTTATGATACATTGATCTGGCGTTGATGTGGATGAGATGGAGCCCTTTGTTGGTGAAAACTCTATATTCATCTTTGAATGTGTCCTGGCTGGATTTTGAGTTGTTAGTTGGTTCATTTACATTACCATTCGGTAATAAATGCAAGGCACACTTCTTGCATAACAAGTTATGTTCTTTACTGTCGGTCTTCTTAGAAATGCACTTCATGTGAGCTACAGCTTTACATTTAACACAGTTTTGTATCCTCTGTCGTCGTGTTATGGGTGATTCACATATATCACAAATGTTTGTCTGATTTCGTACAGTGATGTCCCACATTTAACGCATTCCACTTCGTTTCTACTGTTAACGTAAGTACATCGGTTATGTACAATTTCATTACAACTGTTGTATTGTGAAAGTGTACTCCTATTGTTGAATCTAATAGTACAGACTACACATAATTTCCTCTTACTGTTTATCGTACGTTTGTAGGTGTGGTTTGGCCCAGGCCGATCAGCTGAGCGGTGCCGAGGTGTGAGCGAGGGCACTTATTTTATCATCAATCACTATTAATCTATTGTGACGTACATGTTTTATTATATGAACCTCTGCTACCACTGAATAAAATATTGTGTAATGGGAAGAAATTGTATTTTCCCCTTTTGTGTATAACAGGAAGAAATCGTACTTCCCCTTTTGGCGTGTAACAGGAAGAAATTGTACTTCCCCCTTTGGTGTGTAACAGGAAGAAATTGTACTTCCCTTTTTGGTGTGTAACAGGAAGAAATTGTACTTCCCCTTTTGGTGTGTAACAGGAAGAAATTGTACTTCCCCTTTTGGTGTGTAACAGGAAGAAGATGTACTTTCCCTTTTGGTGTGTAACAGGAAGAAATTGTACTTCCCCTTTTGGTGTGTAACAGGAAAAAATTGTACTTCCACTTTTGGTGTGTAACAGGAAGAAGATGTACTTTCCCTTTTGGTGTGTAACAGGAAGAAATTGTACTTCCCTTTTTGGTGTGTAACAGGAAGAAATTGTACTTCCCCTTTTGGTGTGTAACAGGAAGAAGATGTACTTTCCCTTTTAGTATCTTTTGTAAGGTTTGACTTAACTGTAAGACTTTTTCCCCTTCATTCACTCTTCCCTATATTTAAGGGAAACGTATCTTTTAAAGGTGAATTCCAGGGATGAAACCTATTCAAACTACAATGTCCATTGGGATCTGCTTGGTTTTAGGTACATGTAACTGAAGAACTTTCATCAATTTGTTTTAACATCATAGAAATATAGCTTATCTAAGTTATTTTATGTGGCGCGAACTGGCGTGTTTACCATGACGTCATTTTGTGCAATGGTGGGAACACTTGACATGGTAAATGGGTGAATCTGTGTGTTTTTTTATGTGAGAAACTAATAATTTGTATGCATTGTTACGTATCTTGATCCTCAAGTGGTTAACTTGATTAATCTAGATAGCACAGAGATATATATTAAGGTATCAGTCAGCTGAAGGCAAAACAAAAGTAAAATCTAATAAAAGTATTTCCTGTTGTTGCTTCCTTTCCTTTTGGATCTTAGGACTTGGTATCCTTTATTGACTGATACTCTGTAATTATGAACAAATACTGAAACTAATTAAAGTCATGTAGTATTTATAAATAATTATTATTTAACCGAAGCTTAGTAGGCTATGGTTATGAACCGAATAAGTTATATCTAAAGAAGGACTATTAATTCTATAAAAAGTCCTGAAAGATAAATATTAAGGTAAGAATATTTCTGTCTCTTACCCTTTTTGAAATGAATAGCTAGTTTTCTTATATGTCCTTTTATTTATATTTAATGTAATTATTCTTGGTTCTTGTCTTACGTTAATAGTATTATAATATTATTATCATCAGGATTAATATCAAAGTCACATAAAAAGTTAGATATATATTGTTACGACTGAGGTTTAAATATATCAGGGTTCTTATTCATTGGACTAGTAATGGCATAAATGCTACAACGGAAAGCGCTAGATCCAACCTCTGATGTATATTCCCAGTGAACAAAGAACACAAATACTCTACAGAGTTCTATATGCAATAATAGGTTATCAAACTCTCAATAAATGTGCGTCTACTCTAGGCTTAATGTTATGTAAAAAACAGACTATTACTACCTATTAAAATGTAAAACTTGCAAACTAAACAAACCAAAATTGGTACAAGGACAATATAAAGTCAAATATAACCGAAGGTGCTTGGTTATGGTATGCAACGTAAGGTGGTAAGAGACGTTACAGTTTACGTTACTTTAATCAATAAATGTCAGGCACTCCTGCATGAAGGAAAGTGCACTAAAGTCCTTCAACACCAACAAGGAATCTTCTTTAAATGTTAGATGCTATCAAGATGCTCGAATCGGAAATGGAACCCAAAAAGGCAGGCAGCGGAACAATGCTTGTGCAGGCTATGCACACAAAAAGGCAGGATATATAATGCAGTCGGAGCCAAGAATATCCTAAACGCTACAACAATAATAATAATCGCCACGACAATGCAGTATTCCTATCAACAAAAAGAGCCTAAGTCGTTTGTGTCTCTATACATCAAACTAGGCTGCGAAATGCTTGTGTAATCATAAACGGGTATGCATAATAAGAGTAATTGGTTTAATATACTTAATGTCTACTATGACTGATAAAGTCTAGCTAGAGTCAATGATACGAGATACTGGTGCTCATGGGATGCCGCATAGCCTAGTGCAAATCTCAAGTCTGTGCGTCAAATATTACGTTATAGGGAAGGGTAGCTCTCTTGAGAAACCTTAATACCGAAGTATTAAGCGTTCTCCTGGCGTACCTCAAAGACAAACAAAAGAGCCTAGAACAGTGCGGAATGGTATAGGCAAAAAGCCCTCATTCGTGCATGCTCTACTCTCAATGGCACACAGACTAGAATTTACCCAATCAACTCCAGTTCTCAGGTATGTCGTGCAGCTTTTAACTAAAGCCAGCACCCATCGGAAACAATACCTTATAGTATCAGACTCCTAGTCTAGCATTATCTAATCTAGCAGAACACTAATAATTATAGGAAGCGGTACTGAACAATATGAATGCCAACCAATGCTTCGTGATCAACTTATCTTAACAAGTAACATACATGGGTTATATCAGACCTTAACGCACAATGCAACTGGCCAGCATGAAGCTGATTATGCAGAGTTAACCAGAGGGGGTATCTACCCGTCAGGATCTCCCAGCGGACTATCCCTTATTCTTCAACAATACAAAAATCAACCCTTCATCTTCTCTCAATATTCTTGGTGTCTCTTTTTCTTCTGCTCTCATTTGGAAGGACCATATTACCAGTCTTGCTAAGGCAGCTTCCCAGAAGCTCGGTGTGCTCAACCGCCTTAGGGGGTTCTTTTCCCCTGCACAGCTTCTTGCTCTGTACAGGGGCATAGTGCACCCTTGTATTGAGTATTGTTCACATGTGTGGGGAGGTTCCTCTCACACCGCTCTCCTAGACAAAGTTGAAAGGAAGGCCTTTCGTATCATTAACTCCCGTCCACTCACCAACTCTCTGCAGTCTCTCTCTCTCCGCCGCAATGTTGCATCTCTCTCGCTATTCTATCGCTACTATAATAATCAGTGTTCCTCAGAGCTATCCCAGTGCATACCACCTCCTTTACGTAGGGCACGTGGTACATGTCTTGCAACTCAATCCCACCCCTACTCTGTGCAACTCTCCAACCCAAGAGTGAAACGTTACTCTCAAACTTTCTTCTACTCAACAGCTGAGCTCTGGAACTCTCTCCCAGAATCAGTCTTTCCCTCTTCCTATGACTTATATTGCTTCAAACTCTGTGTGTCCAGGCATTTTGGCTCGAACGTCCCTTGATTTTGGCCCTGTCACTCTTTCAACTATGGGGGAGGCACTCGCTATAGGCAGTAATGCCTTTTGCCTCCCTCAATCACATAGAAAAAAAAAAAAAAAAAAAATATTACTAAAAGGTGGTGAAAGATATGGAAAATGAGAGAGATAGGCGGAAAAGGTTCTCAGGTGCAGCGAGGGAGACAGGTATCAAAGGGATAAGAGGGATGCGTTCTAGAAACCAGATCTGAGGGAGAGAGTGGCTTGAGAGCTGTATATATACTAGCACTAGTTCGAACCGCGTAGGAAAAACGGTAACAAGTCCTCTAGCCAATGCTAAAGAAGCTAGCTAAACATGACGTCACCAAGCATGGTAAAAACTCCTCCAACGAATCCCCACGAGGCCAGCCAGCTATGACGTCATCGAGTATAGCAAAACACTGCGCGCCTCCCCACACTCTGTTCTACTCTCTCTCTCTCTCTCTCTCTCTCTCTCTCTCTCTCTCTCTCTCTCTCTCTCAAATCCTATCATTACTACTTAATGATAAAACATATACCTTGCAATTAAATATATAAAGCCTTGACATGGGTGAAAACAAAGAGCCTTTCTGGACTGCCCATGACACGAGCTTTCATATGAAATAAAGCACACAACAATACACCAACTATAGCCACATCCACTGCCCTGGCGATCCTAGCGAGTCACTGTAGGACAAGCCATGCGGTTCTAACAGAGTGGTTAACGTCACAATATTTAATAATTAGATAAATGTATTTCTTAACCACGTAACATTGAGGTTTGATTATGAGTAAATTAAGTTACAGGATCGCTTCATAGATTCGATTCAGGTCTCTCTCAAATAATATGAAAAGCAAAAATAATATTTTGAAGCTAAAAGAATTTTCTTCAGCTTAGGAAATCACTAGAAGTAACATTAAAACAGCCATGTTAGTCTAAGGCGATATTACTAATAAGAGACAATAGTATCACCGTACTAAGCACCGTTAAGCAATGTAAGCTTAATTAAAAGAAAATTAAAGAACTCTTAAGTATTAATATAAAACAATGGTATTACTTTCATCATAACCCAATTACTTAAAGAGTTGCTTTAGTCCACAAGTCAGTCAACTAAAATAGTTAAGTACATAATAGTAGCATTAATGTTAATTCCCAATCAAAGAGTTAAGTACATAATAGTAGCATTAACGTTAATTCCCAATCAAATAGTTAAGTACATAATAGTAGCGTTAACGTTAATTTCCAATCACATATCTCACTAACCAACATAACGTAAGTGTTTACACCGAACACACTTAACACACACTTATATAATCTGACTGACAGTCACAAACCCATTATAATACTTCACCCCGTCTTCCTCCAGCTGCAAGTTCACCTTCCCCAACTCCAAATGAGACTGATTTGAATGCCCACTACTCGGGTCTTATATACTAAACAATGATGGTGTAGGAACGAATCAGGAGGCGGTTGATGGTGCGCGCTCCAATCACAGCTCCTCGAGTTGCGTAGCAGGTGCGTGGTCCAATGGAGTCTCCTGGCGTCGATCATACGTCATAGCGTCGGGTCATCGAAGTAGTTTGCAGGGTCCCCTATGACGCACGCAGGTGTGAAGGTTTGTTTGCTGGTATGCGGACGAGCTGGTTTCCCACTCACTGGTTCGCTCGCTGGTCTGCTTCGCCGCCTGGGTAGTTTGGCACTCCTTCAACTCCTAATTCTAACTCTTAAATAAACATACAGGGCTCCGTATGTCAGACCTCCCCCCTAGAAAAGAGTTTAAGGAGTATAGTACATAATATTAAACATAATACATAAATAGATTCACCACCAGATTGGCAACAGCAAGATTATAATGAGGATATAATAAGGATATCACCCAAAGTAGGCAACGTCTCCAGGTACCACATCAGAGCATAGCCGGAACGTAGCTGGAGCGGTATTTGAACTGCAAGGCATTATCTCACAGCTGAAGGCTTGAAAGCGCAGTACTAAAACATGATATTTACCTCGCTATAAGGGAGAGCTAATTGCCAAAATCCTCTCAATAAGTTAAACTTACTGCTGTATGAGGCCAACCTGGTAAATGCAATCTTTGATCCGTGGCAGTGGGTAGGTATCGTTCTTTGTGACAGCATTAACTTGCCTATAGTCCATACATAACCTATGGCTCCCGTCTGGCTTTGGCACAAGTATGACCGGACTATCCACTGGCTTAAGGCCCTTGTGATCAGCTGGTTTGAAAACATGAAGTCAAGCTCGACCTGCAGTATACTCCTGCGTTGTGGTGAGACACGGTAGGGGGATAGTTTAATGGGAGTTGCATCCCCTACGTCGATGTCGTGCAAGGCCAAAGAAGTGATCCCTGGAGTATCACGGAACACACTGGGAGACTGAGATAAAACAGAGATTAGTTGGTTCGCTTGATCAGAGGGAAGATGACATAGTTTAGATGGTAATTCCCCCCAAGCTACTGAATTATACTGAAAGTTGGATAGGCTACATGACAAGTCAATGTCTGCATGGATACCTTCAGGCTCTGGAACAGTCTGTTGCGGGTCAGTAAGAGAACTGAAGACTTCGTCCGCACCAGGCTGTCCACAGGTCCTGACATTCACTGCCAAAGTGGGAGAATCTGGAGGAGAGGAATCAGGGGACCTATGGTAGGGTTTCAACATATTTATATGGAATACTTCCGTGGACTTTCTCCTGTCTGGGGTAGTTACTAGATAATCGGTAATGCTCACCCTCTGAATGATCTTATATGGGCCCCTGAACTTTGCAGATAGAGGTTGGCCAAAAAGGGGGAGCAGGACCAAAACCTCATCACCGGGCTGAAACTCCCTCTCACAGGCTTTTCTGTCATACCAGTTCTTCATGGAGCTTTTAGCCACTGTCAAGTTTTGAGCGGCAAACTCACATGAGGATCTCAGCCGGGTTTTGAAATCTGAAACATACTTGAGGAGGTTTTGGTTCCCCTCCTGGCCAACTAGGCTATCCTGCAATAGTTGCAAAGGACCTCTTACCTGGTGACCGAAAACTAGCTCATTAGGGGAAAAACCCAGGGATTCAGTTGGAACCTCATGAGTAGCAAATAAAAGAAAAGGTACCCCCTTATCCCACTCAACTCCGGTCTCTGTACAATATTTACGCAACATCCCTTTTAATGTCTGATGATACCGTTCGAGAACCCCTTGACTCTCTGGGTGGTAGGTGCTAGACATAACATGCTCGATACCCAACTCCTTCAGGGACTGCTGGAAAATGTTAGAGGTAAAATTAGTTCCTTGATCACTTTGCACCTCATGGGGGAAACCCATTCTGGTGAAGAATTTGAGCAGTTCCTTGATGACAGTTGGAGCAGAGGTATTCCTTAAGGGTATAGCCTCTGGGTAGCGAGTTGCCATGTCCATAATAGTTAATAAATAATAGTTACCTTGGGAAGTCTTAGGCAATGGGCCGACAATATCCACTACCACCCGAGTAAAAGGATTCTCGAAGACGGGCAAGGGCACCAGAGGATGTACAGGCACCTTCTGATTGGGTTTTCCTGTCATCTGGCAAGTGTGACACACTCTACAAAACTCCACTACATCTGCACGCATTCCTGGCCAGTAAAAGTGGGCTCTGATTCTGTCTAGAGTTTTTCTCATACCTAGGTGTCCTGCCAATGGTATACAATGTGCCATTTCCAAGATATCTCTACGACAAGGTTTGGGGACTACTACTTGATGGACGTCCCAGGCCCCGTCATCGATTGATCTGTGTGGCTGTCTCCATCTACGCCACAATACTCCTCCTTTGAGGTAGAAACATTCACCACCCTCCTTCTCACATTCCTCTTCATTCACGGCCCTGGCAGCTAACTCCTTGCATTCACTATCATCTCTCTGTAGCTCTACCAGGCCACTAGGACAATTTGGAGGGGTTTCATGGTCATCGTTAGGGTCAAGATGAGCCATAAAGGTGTCAGATAAATCCACCTCAGTCACATCATCAGGCAGAGTTGGAGCGTCATTCACACTCTCATCATCCCTTTCATCAACTCTTACATTCGGTACATTTCTGTCTGAGGGAACTGCTACTTGAGACATTGAACGTGTGACAACACACGCATGGAACACAGTTGGCATCTCCTTTTCGAGCTCACCGGTTAGTGGCTCGTTAACAGGGGAAAGTGACAAAATGGGGTTTGGTCGGACCTTCTCACCTGCTACATCATTCCCCAAAAGGAGTGTTACCCCAGGCACAGGGATATCTTGGGACCTACACAAAGCTATGGTGGCCTCACCCTGTAGTAACTCACATTCAATTTCGCCTTTTACCAAGTATGCATAAAATTGGCCTCCAGCACCTCTCATTACAACTGGTTCGCCAGGTGGGCACTCAGTGTAAGGATTCACCATGAGGGTGCTAGTAGAACCTGTGTCTCTCAGAATTTTTACCTCATGCATGCAACCATTTAATCTCACGTTGCCAGATGAAATAAAGGGACGGTAACTGTCCTGCACTGATGGTGAAATTATTATTGGCTTAACCCTAGTGGGTTGCACCACGCATGCTACTACACCCCTGTCTAGATGATTTACGTTAGCTGCTAGGTACTCCTTCTGTCGGGAGTCCTGAATTAAAGGAACTTTTGGTGCTAGGTACTCCTTCTGTCGGGAGTCCTGCATTACAGGTACATATGGAGTTTGAGATACGGCAGCAACTGTCTGCCCCGATCTCTCTGTTCTCTCCTTGGCCCAGCACTGATTAGCTAGGTGGCCTCTCTTGCCACAAAAAGTACATACTTTAGGGTATACGGGAACGTTCCCTCTTTGAGCATTACTATTACTTTGGGTCCCACCTCTGTTACCATTGCCCTGAGTCGCATTTTTAGTTGGGGGAACAATTCTATTTTGGCTAGCTGGGGAAGACGGTACAGGCTTGTGACTGGGTCTGTCAGATTTGTGATTGAGATACTTAAAATTAGAACTAGAATTATCGTAGGGCTTCTTTCCATGAAATTTGTTGTTGAGCACGTATGTGTCAGCCATGTCAGCGGCATCGGCAAGACAATCTACCTTTTTCCCCTTTAAATGATAGGCTACAGAAGAATCAATTTTCCATAGGAAATTTTCTAACAGGACCAACTCCTTCAGATCGTTGTAGCTTGTGACTTTCTTACTCTTGACCCAATGATTGAAAGTTTTAGTCATGGTCCTGGCAAATACCTTATGGGTTTCTTCTACTTTCTTCTGTTTTTTTACGGAAAGATTGCCTGTAAGCCTCAGGCTGCAATTGATAGGTTTTTAGGATAGCTTCTTTGAGATTGTCATAATCCTGCCTAACCTCTGCTACTTCTGACAAATACGTGGCTCGAGCCTGCCCTGTCAAAACGGTTTGTAACATAAAAGGCCATTGATCTCTCGTCCACTTCATACCTCCAGCAACTTCCTCAAACAAAACAAAGAAATCCTGCACATTATCCTCAGTAAAAGGTTGAATGACACTGGTCATAGTTAATCCCAGAGGGGGAGCAATTAAGGGAGCATTTGTATTGACATTTAGTTGAGCTATTTGATATTGACATTGATATTGTTCGGTCGTTGCTCTGGCTTGTTCGGCATTTGCTTTGGCTTGTTCGGTCTTTGCTCTGCTTTGTTCTAGTTCGAATAATTGATCAACGGTAAAACCAGGTGGCAATTGTACATGAAGTTGGCTAGGTTCACTCGGGATCCCACCAACTGCTCTGTCTCCTGCCTCGCCTTCTACAGGGAACAGGTGGGTTTTTATGGTCTGAGCCACCTCTACTTTGGACATGTTTGAGACAGTTAACTGGAGATGTGAGGCAAGCACTTTCAGTTCGGATTTTGACAGACGGTCAATATCAGGGGCTGTGGGTTCTGATTCTATGAAAACTCGAGCATATTCGTCACTAATTAGATCAGGCATGATTAATATTTGATTTTTAAGTAGTGAAACGTAAATAAAACTGAGTGAAACTGTATGAAACAAATCCTGGCAAGGTCGCCACTCTTCTGTTACGTATCTTGATCCTCAAGTGGTTAACTTGATGAATCTAGATAGCACAGAGATATATATTAAGGTATCAGTCAGCTGAAGGCAAAACAAAAGTAAAATCTAATAAAAGTATTTCCTGTTGTTGCTTCCTTTCCTTTTGGATCTTAGGACTTGGTATCCTTTATTGACTGATACTCTTTAATTATGAAAAAAATAATGAAACTAATTAAAGTCATGTAGTATTTATAAATAATTATTATTTAACCGAAGCTTAGTAGGCTATGGTTATGAACCGAATAAGTTATATCTAAAGAAGGACTATTAATTCTATAAAAAGTCTTGAAAGATAAATATTAAGGTAAGAATATTTCTGTCTCTTACCCTTTTTGAAATGAATAGCTAGTTTTAATATATGCCCTTTTATTTATATTTAATGTAATTATTCTTGGTTCTTGTGTTACGTTTATAGTATTATTATTATTATCATCAGGTTTAATTATCAAAGTCACATAAAAAGTTAGATATATATATTTAATAATTAGTTAAATGTATTTCTTAACCACGTAACATTGAGGTTTGATTATGAGTAAATTAAGTTACAGGATCGCTTCATAGATTCGATTCAGGTCTCACTCAAATAATATGAAAAGCAAAAATAATATTTTGAAGCTAAAAGAATTTTCTTCAGCTTAGGAAATCACTAGAAGTAACATTAAAACAGCCATGTTAGTCTAAGGCGATATTACTAATAAGAGACAATAGTATCACCGTACTAAGCACCGTTAAGCAATGTAAGCTTAATTAAAAGAAAATGAAAGAACTCTTAAGTATTAATATAAAACAACAGTATTACTTTCATCATAACCCAATTACTTAAAGAGTTGCTTTAGTCCACAAGTCAGTCAACTAAAATAGTAAAGTACATAATAGTAGCGTTAACGTTAATTCCCAATCAAATAGTTAAGTACATAATAGTAGCGTTAACGTTCATTCCCAATCACATATCTCACTAACCAACATAACGTAAGTGTTTACACCGAACACACTTAACACACACTTATATAATCTGACTGATAGTCACAAACCCATTATAATACTTCACCCCGTCTTCCTCCAGCTGCAAGTTCACTTACCCCAACTTCAAATGAGACTGATTTGAATGCCCACTACTCGGGTCTTATATACTAAACAATGATGGTGTAGGAACGAATCAGGAGGCGGTTGATGGTGCACGCTCCAATCACAGCTCCTCGAGTTGCGTAGCAGGTGCGTGGTCCAATGGAGTCTCCTGGCGTCGATCATACGTCATAGCGTCGGGTCATCGAAGTAGTTTGCAGGGTCCCCTATGACGCACGCAGGTGTGAAGGCTTGTTTGCTGGTATGCGGATGAGCTGGTTTCCCACTCACTGGTTCGCTCGCTGGTCTGCTTCGCCGCCTGGGTAGTTTGGCACTCCTTCAACTCCTAATTCTAACTCTTAAATAAACATACAGGGCTCCGTATGTCAGAGCATGTACAGGTCAACATTTGGCTTCACCACTGTCTGGTCAAGGGACTGCGATATATAAATTGAACAGAAAACGATATTATCATTACGAAATAGGCCTTAGAACCGACCTGCCTCAACTTTGGACCAGGCTAAAACACTCACAAACACTGGGTATGTGTTTATTGTTGGCGAGATGGGATTATTTCTTGATGTGCACCACATCTTCAGGACATTGTTCGATCGTTTGCAGAGCTTGAGTATTGAATTAAAAGATATTAATTACAAAAAACAGACCGGACAGTCCAGGACTGCATATCTTGTTTACAAACTAGGCTCTCCATACAATGGTGTCAATCCCGAGCGTCCAGTTGCCAACGACATTACTGTATATACTAGTATTTTTTTCTGGAGTTTAATGGAATTATATCGATATTGCCCATATACATATTAGATTATATTCATGCCAAGTTATGACCCTGCATTAATCTTCGTTTTTTCGTTCATCCCTGTAGTTCACCTTTAAGGAGGGTTATGTAACCCTTGTCTATGTAAAGAGGGAATTAGCCTAGATCAGGAGAACTAATATTCCCACATCTATCTAAATACTTTCAAGCCTAATTTATCCTTTCACCCCTTTTTGATATTCCATATAAAAGTCTTTCCTTTTCGAATTTAGAGTAATGCCCCCTTGTAGAAAAATACCGCCATTATCCCACCCAAGCGACGCCACCCTTTGTGGTCAATTGGCGCGATTTCTGGACTAGCTCTCACTGCCGTGACCCCTACGGTTGTGTCAACTACTCTAGCGTCTGTGACCTATCATCTTCCCCGGACTTAGGCTCCCTTTCCCTCCAATTAGAGGTTCGTACATAAGGTTTATAGCATTGTAAGGTATTAAGTACTGTATTCAGTTAATTAGGGTATTAGGTGTGTAATGTAGGATGTATGACTGTGATTGACAAATTCGTGAACTCGAGCCTCCCATAGGCTGGGTCAACAAGGCACCCCTCACCTACCAAGTGCCTACAACCAGTCAAATATCCCTATTATCATTGTTTATTGTAAAACTTTGAGTCTGTGCACCTTTGCTAAGTGTTATTCTGATATTTTAGACTTTGTTATTCCAAATTAACGTCAAATTAACTTGTGTGTAATAATTTCAGTCAGAGGGATGCCATTTGGTGACCTTCCAATTCTCGTGTTTTCCCATATTTTCTGACCAAACTTAGGCTAGCCTATTTTGCTAGTTTGTCTTTCACCGTTTACATCATCCTGAGGTAGTGTGAGAACGCCAGTTAAGGGTAGAATTGTGAACGATGATTGTTGATTAAAATGCTTGGGCAGATTGACCGCCATTTTAGGATTTAGGCTATCTCGGATTTCGGAGAGACGACAAGGTTGAGTAAATTACTAATGTAACAGTTTATTCTGGGGAGTAGCACTTGTTAGTCATTACTTTCAGGTTATAAATCCATGCATTTTGGTGAATATTATTATATCTTAACGTGTACATCCGGAAAGGACCTTCGTTTGAGATAGTATCCTAGTATTGTTTACCTTTCGTGTTCCCGACGTTCCCCCTACTGTAGGCCTATTCAGCTAAGTTTTTATAACTAACGTCTCCTAGGCCTGTTTGTTGGTTCATTCTAAATGTTTTTACTGGGTGGTAGTTTAAAGGTTACTTGTTATCTTGATTTAGAGGTCCTCATTTCCCAACCCCAGTACCGTCAAATTCTGACCCCCTTTGGGTCAGGTATATTTCAGATTATTTGTTCTTACCTTTTATTACTTAAAGTTAACTAGTGAAAAGGCCGGTTAGGTATGGATACTTGCTGAATTATTATGTTTATATGATTTTACTTTGGTACAAGCTAAATACCTGGAGTTAGGCTACCTGACTGTTACCTAATTAGAAGTACAGTATGCTATTATTAATTAATGTGCTTTTAGAACTTATTATCGGTATTGATTGCTATGATCTAATTTTGTTTACATGGTCTAATGTACAGAGTTGAATTGCAAGGGATGGAAGCTGTAGTGAGATTCTGGGCAGCTGATTTCAGGGGATAAGTGACTCGAGTTACAGTAGGAATAACGTTAAGCTTAGTTTGAGCCTTGGGTAGCACCCTCCGCGTCGGGCAGTGCAACCTGTTAAGTTTGACCATGACAATTACCTTTGATTTATGCCATTATTGGATTGATTTGACTAATATTTGTATGAATTAATTCTCCATAGATGTGCTGTGTATTTATGATGTATTTCCAATTGTGCCTTAGTCAAGTAATTGTGGGTAGAGTACTGTTGAGTAACTTATGTACCTGTACTGAATAAGAGGATCTTTGGATGCCTTAATTAAGAGATTATTTCGGCTCTGTACTGTAATGTCATAATTTGATCTGTCATTGTATTTTTGTACTTATATTAGCTCATCTATTTTTATACATTAATAGGAATCCATGTGCTTTTATATGTTTATATTAGCCTATATTTTTATATGTATTTGTTTTAGTATTACTGTGTACCGTAATTAGGACCCATTAGACCCCATTATTAACCCTTAAAAAGCGGCTCACCACTTAAGTCGAGTTAAATAAAGCTGGACTATGTGGCGGCGCTCGACATAACTCGAGTGGCAATTTCAGCAGGTAATGTGGCTGAGAGAGAGAGACAAGTGGTGGCAGGAGACTAGCGAGCGTATGACTGCTCCAGACCACCGCGGAGAACCTACTGACACAAATCTCAGCTCCCTCCTCCCTCTCTCACTCGCTACATACTCAATTATGTACCGAAAGTACCGAATTACCTGCTTTTTGCACTCGCGTTGCACGGTTATTGCAAGAAAACTATCCATCATACAAGGATCGTTATGGTGTCATTCGAAAGCTCTGTTTATGCCCTTTCAGGTATAGATACTTGTTTTATGTTTAGGGTCTTATTTAGGCATGAAAATGATCACGTAAACAGCCCTATTTTGGCTAAAAACACCCCGCTGGGCGGTACACATAAATAAACCGCATAGGCCGCTCGTAAGGTGTTAAGGGTTAGACATATGTAAACCGACTGTTAAGGCAAAGTTCACTTAACAGGGAACCAGTTTGGGACGGAGTCGATGTGATGCTGATGGCGGAGAATCGGAGATGCACCCCTCCCATCGGCTGAGTGCAGGATGTCGAACTCGGGTACTATACGAGGGTCCTAGAACCTCAGGAAGACGTATGATTATCCCCTATACACCAGGATACGGTAGGCCGAAGAAACCTAAAGGCAAGCCAGGCCGATACCGGTATCTCTCACGGCTGGTGATATCCCTCAGATAATAATGGGGCGGATACAGACAGCAAGACTCGAGTCCTACTCCTCTAGGTTAAGAGACTGTCCCAGTACAGTAATGGATTGGTCCCAGGTTAATGGTATTATAGATAATTAGATACTGTACCAATGTCACAAGTTTGTAAACGGTAAATGTTCCTTATATTTCTATCAAGCTTTAAATCACTGCAATATGTTTGTATCTATCATCCCGTGCCTATTTGGATCTAAATGTGTTGTCAGGATGGTAAATCGGAGCCGTCAGAATTAAATTGGTCTAAGAGTAGTACCAGTAGCCTAACTGAGAGTTAAAGTGTCAACCCACCTTGAAGGTGAAGTTCTTGATTGGTCTTTGCTAGCCTCCGACTTATCCTACTGTCCCAATGTACCTGAATAATGAGCATGAGTCACGATTGCATGAAGAATAAGAAAACCATGGGGATGGCCAGTTCACCTGAAGGTGGGCGATCAAATAATTTGAATGAATTACCGTTCCCAAAAACATCCTTATGTGATATCTAGAAAGTAAAGAATATGCTAGGTCTCAGTGGGGTTTTTGTGGTTCTTTGGTCTTATCATCGTGCCGGAGTTGCAGCCTTTCCCCTTCCTCGAAGGATGTTGGATGTGGGTCAACCAAACAGGGTTGTCCTCTTGTTAATTAGAATGCAGCAACGGGTTTGTCGTCATCTCTTCCTTTCTATCCTTTAGTTTCTATTTTCCACCTTCGCAGCTTAATCCTTCTTTTTCTGTTTCTCTCTCTCTCTCTTGTTCGCAGCAGAAGGGATAGTGAAAACCGAGATCCCCCCCCCCCCTTACAATTGTATTGACTTGTCATGTGCCAATGTTTATTACCTGTTGTTAGTGTATCGATATTGGAATAAAGTGCCACCCCTCACCCAGTTAGAGAGGTAAAAGTTGTATCAGAATATCTCACATTTCTCCAGAAACGTGGCATAACACTGGCGGCAGCAGTGTCTCTTTCTCGGGAGGACGGCTTTTCAAGGTGTCCTGTTCCAAAACAATTCGATACCTAGAAGAGCAACAAACTGACACCATGGCTGGGAAATCACTAGATATTATTCCGTTCAAACCGGAGGAACATAATATCGGGACATACCTTGAAGTCGTCAAGCCTGTGCTTGACATTGTTTACAAAGATGAGGTCCCCTCAAAGATTCATACAGTTGTTATGAAACTGGGACGCCACATGTCCTTAGTTTCCGGATATGTGCATGAGAACCCCGATCTAACCTGGGAGCAATTTGAAACTTATACAAAGGCGGCTGTTAACCCAGCCCTTGGTGTATGTATATGATAAATAGTACCTATCATGTATCTATCATATATCTATGTGCATTAGTATCCATATATAACACCTCTCTATAATTAATATGTACCATACCATTTACAGGCACTCACCCATAAGAATTGTATCATATAAGACTATATGGCAATTATGTGAGTGGATCATTATCCCCGCTAGGGGTATGGTTTACAAACAGATATGGCCACGTCTCCACCTTCTACAGGCGTGCCTATCAGTGTATCCAACTCTCTCCTCTAATAAGAACTACTTCAAGTTTACCAGTGTTTAACTTATCCCACCATTAAGATAAGTACACTGTGGACCTGCATAGCAACCAGGACCACCCCTCAACATGGCGCAGTGTGTACATTATTCAGAGTTATAAGAGTTGATTTTGAAACCACCATCTTCCTTCAAACCAAGCCAGCAACTTTGAAGTGACTACCCAGGATTTTACCTTGGAATGCAGTGTTCAGTGCCCTCTGAATGTACAGCGTGATCAGTGAAGTGTTGTGCATTACTAGTGGAGTGTTTTGTGTGCATTTATTATGTGTGTAAGCATATCATGAGCGTTGGCCCACATTGGGAAGCGAGAGCGTGAAGCACCACACCCTCCCCTCACCACGGCCGGAGCAACACTGAGGAGGCCCGGGAGTGAACACACATACGCACGCATACACTGGGACCGTTGCACACACAGTCACACGCACACACTAGTTACCAGCAACTTTTATGAGCAAGAACCCTGTTATTTCCCAGAAAAATTGTTCCAGTGAGGGTTTCTTTCTGTTTTTGTTATCTACCTGTCTGTCTGTCACCCAACCAAGATAATGTCAGACCAGGAGAACGATCAAGCACGACTATCTCCCACACATCCACCCCATCTCACTCCTTACCCCCCAACTACTCCCTCAGCTCCCTCTGGGGCAGATTTCCTACAGTTTATCAAGTATCTGGAGGAATCTAGGAAGCATGCTGAGCTAGTGAGAAGAGAGGCTGATGACCTAAGGAGACAAGAGGATCCTATCAGAAGAGAAGAGGAGAATGCTAAATTCCAGGCTTTAATTCAACTGTTGGCCCTTCCACAACCCAGCAGCAACACTTTTCCCCTTCAAACCCTTCAGCACCTCCCCCACCACAGAAGGCTACAGCCCAGACCCCTCCACCACTGAAAGCCGACGCCACCTTTCAGATGTTTCGTGAGTGGAGACGACGCTGGGATGACTACGCAGTAATGGTGGACCTCTCCATATTACCTCTGGCAAAGCAAATGATCCAACTTGGCATGTGTCTTACCCTTGAGATGCAGCGCATCTTAGAACACACCCTTCAGATCGCCCCTTCCACTGACAAGACTGTTGATGAGGTATTGGATGCCCTGCAGATTCACATCAAGGGACTTAGGAATGAGGCACTTCGTCGACGAGAGCTGTTAAGTTGCACACAGCTTGAAGGAGAGTCATTTGCAGAGTTTTATGTCCGCCTGAAACAAATTTCAGAGGAAGTTGATGTGTGCCCTGGAAATTCGTCTGTCTGCGAGGAAACACAGCTCAAGATGGTGATCCTCATGGGTATCAGAGACAAGGAGCTGGTACAGAAACTCATCTCCCTAGACTCCAAGTCATCACTACATGACATTGTGACTACATGCCGTTCATATGAGGCCGCTCGATCTGCGACCGCAGCCATTAGTGCTCCTTCTGACCAGTTGAGAGCCATCTCTTACAAAAAAGACAAGAAAGCTTGGGTAAACAGCAGGACTCCGCCTATCAAGACCTCTTCGAAGCCAGCTGATTTTTGCCAGTGTTGTGCTCGCCAACATGGGTCGGACAAGTGTCCAGCTGCCCAGAGCACCTGTAACGGCTGTGGACGACAGGGCCACTGGTCACGGACAGTTAAGTGCCCGGCCAGTAAGGCCCAATGCCACCTCTGTAGCCGTAGTGGGCATTATGACAAGTGTTGCCAGGCGACGAAGAAGAATGAAAAACGCCGAGGCGGTTCTCCAAGCTACAGAGGTGCCTCCTCCGACTCCGACAAATCTCATGAGGCGAGGGACAGCAACTGTCGTCGTGTGGGATCAACTTCTGCTGACAAGACACCACAGCCCATCATCGTCACCCTTTCGTACGGAGATGTCAAATCCCGCCTACAGATGCTACCAGACACAGGTGCTGACGTTACGGTGATTGGCCAGCGACACCTCGATGGTCTGGGTATCCCTAGGAGCAGCCTGCATGCCCCTTCGCCTACTATGACGCTCACGGCGGATGGTTCCCAGATGGCACCTGCTCTAGGTGCGTTCCAGGCAACCCTCACCCTAGGCAAGAGATCGTGTCCCGCCCTGATTCAAGTACACGACGGTGTCCAGACTCCTCTGCTTTCTTACGGCCATTGCAGGGAGTTAGCTATCATCTCTCCTGACTTTCCTAAGCCCATTTTGGAGATCACACACGTCAACAGGTGCGAGGCTACACCTCTTTCAGCCTCCACGTCACCTTCGGCCGCCAATGATTACTTCCTGAAGGAGTTCAGCGACGTGATGGTATCCAGAGATGACCTGAAGACAACACCCCTCAAGCCTATGGTGGGTCCACCTATGAGGATTCATCTTAAGGAGGGAGCTGTGCCCTTCGCCATGCACACTCCACGACAGATTCCCTTTGCCTTTAGGGATCAGGTCAAGCAAGAGTTGGAGTCCATGGTGGCCCAAGATATCATCAAACCTACCGGAGACGACCCTTCAGATTAGTGCCATCCCCTCGTCGTTGTTGCTAAAGACGGCACAGGAGTGTGCATCACGGTCGACCTCTCTAAACTCAACAAGCAAGTATCCCGCCCAACCCACCCTTCGCCTACACCCTTCGCAGCAGTTCGCAGTGTCGACCCAGCGGCTCGCTACTTCACCACCGCGGACGCCCTCTGTGGTTACTGGCAAATGGAGCTGGCTGAGGAGGATCAGCATCTGACCACCTTCATCACACCATATGGGCGCTTCACACATTGCAGAGGACCCATGGGATTCGCAGCTACAGGCGACGCCTTCTGTTATCGAGGTGACACGGCCCTCCAAGGTGTCCAGAGGTGCGTCAAGTTCGTGGATGACATCCTGCTCTCCGATGAAGACTATGAGTCGCACCTTGACCGTATCCACGACGTGCTCACCAGGGGCCGCAAGTTCGGAATTACCCTTAACAAGAACAAGTTTGTGGTTGCCGCACTGTCCGTGAACTTCTGTGGGTACAACATCTCAGGTGATGACATTTCGGCTGACCAGAATAAAGTAGCTGCTATCAGGGACTTCCCGACCCCGACCAACTTGACCGACCTGAGATAATTCATGGGCTTGGTCAACCAGCTGGCCGAGTTCACCCCCGACATCGCCGCTACTGCCCAGCCTCTCCGCCCCCTGATGAGCCCCAAGAGGACATTTCTGTGGACCCCAGACCATGATGAGGCCTTCCTGCGCGTCAAGTCAGCCCTTGTCAGTCCACCCATTCTCGCCCTCTTCGACCAAGACCTACCCACCCTTCTTCAGACTGATGCATCGCGGCTTAATGGCATTGGCTACGCCCTTCTGCAGGACCATGGCGATGGCCATCTGCGGCTAGTCCAGTGTGGCTCTCGATTCTTGGCGGATGCCGAGACCCGCTACGCAACCATCGAGCTGGAAATGTTGGCCTCTGTCTGGGCAATGTCGAAATGTAGACTATATCTACAGGGCCTACAGAACTTCACATTGATGACTGATCACCGCCCACTCATCCCTATCATCAACCACTACACGTTGGATGCCGTGGAAAATCCCCACCTCCAGCGCCTGAAGGAGAAGATCTCACCCTATGTCTTCACAGCCGTGTGGCGTGCTGGCAAGTTGCTCTGCATCCCTGACGCCCTATCTCGAGCCCCTGTCAGCCACCCCACACCAGAGGATGAGATCGCCTGTGCCGATGCCGCCGCCCAACTCAGGACAGTAGTGACCACAAAGGACGTCATCAACCCAGGAGAATCTTCAGCTCAAGACGCCGACAGGACTCTACAGGATCTTCGAGCCGCAGCAAGAGCGGACCCTGCGTATGTCCGCCTACTCGACTGTGTTTCATCAGGATTCCCTGCTAACAGGTATGACCTCCACAACACCTTGCTCTCATACTGGAAGATACGGGACGACCTCTACTCTGATGGTGACCTCGTCCTCTATGGCCCTAGGGTCGTGGTTCCTGCTGCTCTCCGCCGCCGCACCCTACAGCAATTTCACGACAGTCACAGAGGTGTGGAGGCTACCAAACGCAGAGCGAGGCAGGCTGTCTTCTGGCCAGGGATAGATTCAGACATTGCCAGCACTGTCCATGCTTGCGAATCGTGCCAGATCCTCCAGCCTAGCCTCCAGAAGGAACCCCTCATGAATGACGACAACCCTACAAAGCCCTTTGAGTCCGTTTCGGCCGACTTCTTCATGGTGACTGGGAAGTCCTTCCTGGTTGTGGTCGACCGTCTCTCGGGGTGGCCTGTCGTCGTTCCCTGCAAAGGCGACACTACTGCATCTACGACCATCAGGATCTTCTGTCGCTACTTCCGGGAAGTTGGTGTTCCCCTCTGTCTGAGGACCGATGGAGGCCCACAATTCACCAGCCACGATTTCCGGGACTTTATGGAGCGATGGGGAGTCCACCATGTGGTAACATCACCGCATTACCCACAATCGAACGGCCATGCCGAGGCTGCAGTGAAGTCTATCAAGCACCTCATCCTTAAGACTGCGCCCTCTGGCAACATTGACTGTGAGGACTTCGACCGGGGTCTCTTGGAACTCCGGAACACCCCCAACTTCACTGGCCGCTCCCCCGCTCAATTTTTGTATGGTCATCCTCTTCGGACATGTCTCCCTGCCCACCCCCGATCATTCAATAAGGAGTGGCAGACCAAAGCTGAGGACTGTGACATACGTGCAGCCGACCGTGCCGAGCAGGTTAAGACCCGGTACGATACGCACGCGCAACCCCTCCCCAGGTTACGTGTCGGTCAGCAAGTTCGGATTCAAGACCCGACATCGCAATGCTGGGACAAGGTGGGGGTTGTCATGAGTTTTGGCAAGTCCAGGGACTACGAGGTATGCTTCCCTAGTGGCCGTGTGTGGTGGCGTAACCGCCGCTTTCTCCGCCCTGTGCCACAAAGTATTGACCCCCTCCCCCAGTCCCCTGTGGCCCCTTGCAATGACCAGAAACAGATGTCCTTAGATCATAGCCGTTTAGATTATAGCCCCCCAGTTGCCCCACGTTGCTCAGTACGACTCAAGGAAAAGAAGTCCGCTCGAGATTGAACTATGAGCGTGAGGGGGGAGGGAGGTGTATGTATATGATAAATAGTACCTATCATGTATCTATCATATATCTATGTGCATTAGTATCCATATATAACACCTCTCTATAATTAATATGTACCATACCATTTACAGGTACTCACCCATAAGAATTGTATCATATAAGCCCATATGGCAATTATGTGAGTGGCTCATTATCCCCGCTAGGGGTATGGTTTACAAACAGATATGGCCACGTCTCCACCTTCTACAGGCGTGCCTATCAGTGTATCCAACTCTCTCCTCTAATAAGAACTACTTCAAGTTTACCAGTGTTTAACTTATCCCACCATTAAGATAAGTACACTGTGGACCTGCATAGCAACCAGGACCACCCCTCAACACTTGGTACTGTCATCGCGGACCAGCAATTTCACGGGGTGACCTTTACAGGGGATCTGGATGCCACCATACTTAAGCTGAATCTTCATGCAACTACGGCCTTCACCAACGCTACCGCAGCAGAGAGGAAAGAGAGTGTGGGTAGTGTCTCTTTCGGCTGCGCGGTCAGATTGGAGGTGTCTTGGGGCATCAAGGGCACGCAGGAAGAGGTTGGTCCTCCTGCAGGAGCAGAAGGGGCAGCAGGGGTAGAAGCTACCTTTTTGGGCAGCCCTTGTAGTCGCGGTGAAGTAGAACTGCATTGGGAGTCTCTGGCTGGTGTGGTTGAGAAGATATTGGTGGTAGCATCTTTCTTGTTGTGGCCACTTTTGAGGTACTTATTTCGGGGTTGAATTGGAGGTATTTGAGGTTGTTTGGAGGTGCTGGGTATAGTTTCCCAGGTTCCTGCTGTTTTGGCCTTACAGGGTTTGCATGGATTTGGTGAAGGGAGGCGTGCAGGGTTTGTGAGACATGGAATTGTTGTTGAGCTGCTTGTTGCTGGTGAACGCGCATGTTCTGGGCTTCGGCTTCTTTTTCTCCGTTTTCGAGCTTGTTCTTGGACTGGTTTGTGATCTCGTAAGCTGGGAACAGGTGGTGTTGAGGATGTGTGGAAGTCTGTAGCCTCTGGGTATTGCAGGAGAGTAGTAATTGGTGTTAGACTGGCCACACGTGTTGGTAGTTGGTCAGGTTTATAATTGTCTGCCCGGTTAGGAGAGAGTGGTACGTTTGCTTCGACGTGTAGTGTCTGCAGGTTTTCTATGGTGGCCGAATAGAGGGTTGTCTTGAGTATATTTCGGACCTCCCTAATTCTGATTGCGCCAATTCTCTCCACTGTGTTATGGCTAGACGTGGTGATGTTTTGGTCAGCCCGCATCTCAGTATGACCACTGCAATATTTTCTAAGATCGGTACTCAGTTGGAAAATTGTTTCTTACTTGTCACTGGAGAGTAAGGAATAGCTGGAAAACTTGGGCCACCCTTGATACTATTGGGATAAATAGTTCAGTGCACTGGTACGGAATTGTTTACTTCAATAGATGTTTGTTGTTGTGGGTTCAACAATTAAGCCATTATTAGACACTTCACTGGATGTAACTGATATAACTTTCTTACCCATAACCGCGGCGCTATTGTGGATAGAGAATGCTGACACTGGCCAGCGCTCTATTTGTAGTAGACCAAACTGTCTATTAATTTTCTTCCCCATTGGCGAGACATTAGACTAGGGCTCTGTGAGAAACCGTATAGCTTAAAACGGCACTCATCAGGGAGTTCTTTCGAGATAGAAATATCTCGAAAAAAGGCCAAAGTATACCCATCACCCTCAGTTCTGAAAGACTCTTATATAACGGTCAGAACAGTTAAGATAAGTTGCGTAGAAAGCGACTATCTGACGTTCGTTGGATAACGTGTTGCTGATGCACTGGCATTTCGCATACAATATTTAAGACCCAACACCAAGACTCTGAAAGTTCTGCATCAAAACTCTTATAAAGACCAGAGCAGTTAGTGAGTTCTCTCCTACGTTAGCTCGATTCTACTCTACCTATGTACTGGCATATGGTAGGTATTATTAAAGTAAAGGTCCAACACCAAGAGATCGAGTACAACTGCTGTTCACTAGCCACGTCAGGACAACCACCACGGCCCAATTATACCTCGAAGACTACAGAGTGCCCTCTGCAAATAAATAATGAATTTATACGCTTTTGAAATACACGGAAGAAGTACCTGTGAAAAGTGATAATTCTGAGTGTTACATAGAGAGAAGATTTAATTTCATCAACAAATAACAGTACTAGTGACGCGCCTTATATATACAAGGAAGTACTCCAGTAAAACCAGACTCTCTTTTTCTTATGCTAAATAAAATATAAATAAAGTACTAATGACGCCCATTAATTAGGGAAGTACTAATATTAAAACAGATCATATTAATAATCAGTGCATTATAAATATATTTACTAGAAATACGTGAAAGAGGAAATCAACAAGAAAACCTCTGAGCTACCTAGTCTAGAACAACTCTACACTTATTACTCCGATCCATAGACACACAGTTTCAAATTAAAAGTTTAACAGCACAAGCATAATACCTCAGTTGAAGGAAATGCTAGTTACCTATTTACCTTTATAACAGGACAAGTGTAATACTTCAATTAACCCGGGAGCTGCGGGAAGACTCTTAAGAAGTTCTGGGCGGCTGCTGGAAGACTCTAGGCCTAAGAAAACACATTTAAAACACCCCAGTGGCACTAAAAAAAAAGCCATTTGTGATTAGGTGAGATAATTTCCCTCTATTACTTTCTACCACTCCTACACATGTGTCCAAACCCCCCCTTTCCCCTCCTCAATTATCAGGTATTTTCTCTATTATTCCCGATATTTATAGAGTATATTTTCATGCGAGAACGAGTAGGAGAGAGGGAGGAGGGTAGAGGAGTGTAACTCCGACCCTCCAAGCCAGTCTGAAAGCTCCCCTGGTCTCTCATTACCGTCCGATACATGAGAGAGGGAGGGAGTTTGTCTCACCACTCAAGGGCAGATTATGAGTGTGGGGCTAAAATATAAAATGTTCAACAGGCAATTGCTGTTAACACTTGTGTTATTGCTTTCCCATGTTCATATGTTCATATTAAAAGAAAAATATGTGCATATGGATAAGAATTAACCCTTAAATGGTGGCGCGCAACATAAGTCGAGTATAATAAATCTGGACTATCTGGCGGCGCGCGACATAGGTCGAGTTGGTATTTCCCGCCGTAATTTAAGTGGAAAGCAAAATCTAGCGGTCAGGCAGTGCACTAGTAAGTCCCACCCACACATCCCCACCACGTGAGCTTGGCTCAGTACCGCTCTAGCCGCCAAAATGGAGAGACAAGATTTGCCTGTGTTCGATTCGGTGCCCGCCCCTAGTACGTCGCGCCAGCCAAGGCATAGGGCCCCGCTCTCAGCCGAGGAGTTAGTTCTGCAGATGAACTCTTCAGCGGTATCTAGAATATCGTTGAATGAAAGCATGGAAGGGCTTGGTGACAGTGGGGGAAGTGAGGAGGAAGAAGAACTGGAAGATAACCCTGTCATCGGTTTTCACAGACGCCATAACTTGCGGGGCGAAGATGGTGAAGATAGTGACGAGGAGCTTGATGAACACACTGGTGTTGGTGTTGGTAAGTACAATGTACATTTATATTATTTGAGAGATTGATAGAGATTATATATATATATATCGGTGTACAGTAGAATACATTCCTTACGCATGTGACTGAAATTGCTCGCAAGTTTGATTGCAAGCGATTGAAGATTGTGGTGTTGGTCTTCATATATTACGTTTCCATTCATTATTTATAGGCGTAGGCTATATAATACATATATATATCGGTGTACAGTAGAATACATTCCTTACGCATGTGACTGAAATTGCTTGCAAGTTTGATTGCAAGCGATTGAAGATTGTGGTGTTGGTCTTCATATATTACGTTTCCATTCATTATTTATAGGCGTAGGCTATATAATACAATTATATCGGTGTACAGTAGAATACATTCCTTACGCATGTGACTGAAATTGCTTGCAAGTTTGATTGCAAGCGATTGAAGATTGTGGTGTTGGTCTTCATATATTACGTTTCCATTCATTATTATAGGCGTAGGCTATATAATACATATATATATCGGTGTACAGTAGAATACATTCCTTACGCATGTGACTGAAATTGCTTGCAAGTTTGATTGCAAGCGATTGAAGATTGTGGTGTTGGCCTTCATATATTACGTTTCCATTCATTATTTCCTTACGCATGTGACTGAAATTTCTTGAAAGTTTTATTGCAAGCGATTGAAGATTGTGGTGTTGGTCTTCATATATTACGTTTCCATTCATTATCTTATTATCTTATAGGCGTAGGCTATATAATACATATATATCGGTGTACAGTAGAATACATTCCTTACGCATGTGACTGAAATTGCTTGCAAGTTTGATTGCAAGCGATTGAAGATTGTGGTGTTGGTCTTCATATATTACGTTTCCATTCATTTGATAGGCGTATATCACGGTGTAGGGTTGATTTCATAGTATGAAATCAACCCTACACCGTGATATAGACGCCTATCAAATGATGGTATTGATATTATTATTTCGTGTTTGCGAGTTTTCAATCATTTGATAGGCGTATATCACGGTGTAGGATTGATTTCATAGTATGAAATCAACCCTACACCGTGATATAGACGCCTATCAAATGATGGTATTGATATTATTATTTCGTGTTTGCGAGTTTTCAATCATTTGATAGGCATATATCACGGTGTAGGATTGATTTCATAGTATGAAATCAACCCTACACCGTGATATAGACGCCTATCAAATGATGGTATTGATATTATTATTTCGTGTTTGCGAGTTTTCAATCATTTGATAGGCATATATCACGGTGTAGGATTGATTTCATAGTATGAAATCAACCCTACACCGTGATATAGACGCCTATCAAATGATGGTATTGATATTATTATTTGGTGTTTGCGAGTTTTCAATCATTTGATAGGCGTATATCACGGTGTAGGATTGATTTCCTAATATGAAATCAACCCTACACCGTGATATAGACGCCTATCAAATGATGGTATTGATATTATTATTTCGTGTTTGCGAGTTTTCAATCATTTGATAGGCGTATATCACGGTGTAGGATTGATTTCATAGTATGAAATCAACCCTACACCGTGATATAGACGCCTATCAAATGATGGTATTGATATTATTATTTCGTGTTTGCGAGTTTTCAATCATTTGATAGGCGTATATCACGGTGTAGGGTTGATTTCATAGTATGAAATCAACCCTACACCGTGATATATACGCCTATAAAAAATGATGATATCAATATACGGTATATATATATATATATATATATATATATATATATATATATATATATATATATATATACGTATATTGTTGTTCTATATATGATATTTTGGAGAAATTTACTTTCTCTCTCTCTCTCTCTCTCTCTCTCTCTCTGTTTCTCTCTCTCTTTCCTTCTTTCCATCTGTTTGTGTGACTCACTGTTTATCAGGTCAATCCCCAGAATAACCTTGACAATTAGCCCCGGGCACTACCATCTTGTAGTATATTCTTTCTCTACCTTCATGTATTTATTCATTTCTTCGCGTGACTCCATGTTGCTTGCAATCATTTGATAGGCGTATATCACGGTGTAGGGTTGATTTCATAGTATGAAATCAACCCTACACCGTGATATATACGCCTATAAAAAATGATGATATCAATATACGGTATATATATATATATATATATATATATATATATATATATATATATATATATATATATATATATATATATATATATATACTGTATATATATATATATACTGTATATTGGTGTATATTGCTTGCAATCATTTGATAGGCGTATATCACGGTATACGGTACATTTGTTTCCTTACGAAGGTGACCTTGAAATTGCTAGGACTTTTCTCTCTCTTTTCGTAAGGAAAGAAATGTACTGTACACGTTATATATACGCCTATCAAATGATTGCAAGCAATATACACCAATATGCAGTATATATATATATATATTATTATATATATATATATCTATATATATATTATATATACAGTATATTGGTGTATATTGCTTGCAATCATTTGATAGGCGTATATATCACGGTATACGGTACATTTGTTTCCTTACGAAGGTGACCTTGAAATTGCTAGGACTTTTCTCTCTCTTTTCGTAAGGAAAGAAATGTACTGTACACGTTATATATACGCCTATCAAATGATTGCAAGCAATATACACCAATATACAGTATATATATATATATATATATATATATATATATATATATATATATATATATATGTACTGTATATTGGTGTATATTGCTTGCAATCATTTGATAGGCGTATATCACGGTATACGGTACATTTGTTTCCTTACGCAGGTGACCTTGAAATTGCTAGGACTCTCTCTCTCTCTCTCTCTCTCAAATCAATCATGTCTTAGTTGTCAAGTTTGAGTCTGCACATCCCTCATACGAAATACCATTCCCACAATTTTCATAGGCAACACAAGACAGGCCAAACGACGAAGATCGTTATCCCCACAGCCACGCCCATCCACATCCAGGCAGCGAGCTTCGTCAGAGCCTCCAGTGATGCCCGGTGGTGAGCTAGGGAACATCTCGGGGGTAGTGCAGCTCTCACCACTAACCCCCGCCCATGGACAACCAGGACCATCGACGTCAACACCAGCTGTTGTTGCTCCTCCCAGGTTATCAACGCCACCCGGGCTGCAGCGGATGAGGAGGACAAGGAGGACCAGGCGTCGGCTGACGATGTCTGAGAGTGATGCCGGCACCGGCTCAAGTTCTCCCGATTCGCCTGAAGCCAGGATATCCCCCACGCCAGCAAGCGACTCTAATGGCGGGCAGGCACAGCCACAGCCACAGCAGGGACCGCCACAGCAAGGTGCCCGGGGAAGGGCCCGAGCAAGGGCCCAAGGAAGGGCCCAAGGAAGGGCCCGAGGAAGGGCCCGAGGAAGGGCCCGAGGAAGGGCCGCAAGAGGTGATCAGGTACGTGCTCGGGGAGGTGCCCCAGGAGGTGCCCCGGGAGGTGCCCCAGGAGGTGCCCCGGGAGGTGCCCCAGGAGGTGCCCCGGGAGGTGCCCCAGGAGGGGCCCCACGAGTGGTCGGGAGGGGCAGGAGGCCGGACGAGCCACCTATCTTTGAGTGGGAGCACTGCGAGCCTCGGGATATGCCTGGGGTTCCACCCAATTTTGATAAGGGGCCAAATGGCGTCCAGCCTGCCGTTCCCTGTTCAGAAAATGACACCCCTTATGACTACTTCCGAGCATTCTTTGACGATGAATTGCTCGGGGACATCGTCAGGGAGACAAACCTCTACGCAACCCAGCACTCCGAAGAGATGGCCTCGCCCCACATGAGGAGATGGACGCCCATCGATATCCCTCAGCTCCTCGTGTTTTTGGCCCTCACCATGCTAATGCCCCACATGAAAACACAACATGCTGGATTATTGGCTGATGCATGACATTAGATCAACGCCAGTCTTCAACATGTACATGCCCAGGGACCAATACCGGCAAATTCTGAAGTGCTTGCACTTTGTCGACAACACTGCCGCACACGGAGCTGACAAGCTTTGGAAAATCCGGCCATTCCTGAACTCCCTCCTGACCAGGTATCGCCGGTTTTTCAAACCTTTTCAGAATGTTGTGATTGATGAGTCCTTGATCCTCTTCCGTGGACGTCTCTCTTTCAGGCAGTACATTCCGTCGAAGCGTCACCGCTTCGGGATCAAGTTCTTTGTACTGTGTGACTGCGAGACAGGATACGTGCTGGACCTCATCATCTACACCGCTACTGATGTGGACATTCCAAACGACCTACTGGGTCTTTCAGGGGCGGTTGTGAAGACACTGATGGAGCCGTATCTGGATGCCAACCGTATCTTGTACAGCGACAATTTCTACACCTCTCCTCTCCTTGCCAGGTATCTCCTTGCAAGGAGCACGGGAAGCTGTGGAACTGTCAGGGCAAACAGGAAACACTGGCCCAAGTTTCATGCTACACGGAAAGGAGACATCTTCCGGAAGAAGAGCAGCAGTGACAGTATACTGGCTATTTGTTGGCATGACACAAAGCCAGTCAATGTCCTCTCCACCTTCCACAAGTCCACAATGCGAGATAGCGGGAAGAAGAGATACCAAATGGACCCTGTCACCCGCGAGAAGCATCTAGTCCCTATCTCCAAACCTGACCTTGTTATGGACTACAACATAAACATGCGGTTGGTGGATAAGAGTGACATGCAAATCACTGCTGTTGACTGCCTCAGGAAGACGTGTAAGTGGTATAAGAAGGTGGTACTCCATCTTCTTGATGTCACTATCCTGAACGCGTACAACCTGTGGATGACGCGGACAGGAAGGAAGAGCTCGGTAAGGCTGTTCGCGAAGGACATCATCGACTCCATCTTCAGGAAGCACGGAACCACACGTATGCTACCACCTCCGAGGCCGATCGTGAATATGCCTGCCCGCCTTGAGAGCCGGGACTACTTCTTGACCCACATGCTTGTGTTTTGCCCCCGCTCAGCATCACAGATCGCAGCCAACCGGAAGCACGGACTGAAGCAGTGCCACGTCTGCAGACATACAACAAGGAGGAACCAAATTAGGAAGGAAACTACGTTCATGTGTAGCTATTGTAATGTGGGACTATGCGCTTCTCCATGTTACACAGAGTACCACACACTGGAACACTTCTAGACCTCTTCCAAGACCTCCTCCTCCTCTAGACCTCTTGCCAATCATTCATAAGTTCATGCAATCATTCATTCATCTATTTCAAACTACCTCATGAATTCATGTCATTCAATCATTCATATGGTGGAATAGCACACTACCCAAACACAAGTGCATTCATCATCATCAGCAACATCACCCATTACATCCATAAGTTTCTAATCTCATCCATCCATCTGCTTCTTGGTCTACCTCATACATCCATGTCATTTGTCTACCTCAATCATATAACTGCCTTTTATCTACCTCAATCCTATAACTGCCTTTTCTACCTCAATGAAATGTGGATTACACCTCCTGGGAACACCAAAAAAAAAAATGAGTCATCAACACTACCCCATAGGGTGATTTGGAAATGTGTTGAAATAATATTATTTATAAAACAAAACAAAAATTCCTGCAAAGCAAGCGAAACAGAGAGAGAGAGTGAAAATGCACGCCTATATATATATATATATATATATATATATATATATATATATATACGCCTATCAAATGATTTCAATCAATATATGGTATATATATATATATATATATATATACCGTATATTGGTATCAATCATTTGATAGGCATACATATCACCATGTACGTACCGGTACATTGTAGGGACAGAAATGTACCGTATACCGTGATATATACGCCTATCAAATGATTGAAATCAATATAGACCAATATACAGTATATATATTGATATCAATCATTTGATAGGCGTATATATCACGGTATACGGTACATTTCTCTCCTTACGAAAGGAGAGAGAAGAGTCATAGCAATTTCCAGGTCACATGTACGGTACATAGTAGGGACAGAAATGTGCCGTATACCGTGATATATACGCCTATCAAATGATTGAAATCAATATAGACCAATATACAGTATATATATATTGATATCAATCATTTGATAGGCGTATATATCACGGTATACGGTACATTTTCTCCTTACGAAAGGAGAGAGAAGAGTCATAGCAATTTCCAGGTCACATGTACGGTACATAGTAGGGACAGAAATGTACCGTATACCGTGATATATACGCCTATCAAATGATTGAAATCAATATAGACCAATATACAGTATATATATATTGATATCAATCATTTGATAGGCGTATATATCACGGTATACGGTACATTTTTCTCCTTACGAAAGGAGAGAGAAGAGTCATAGCAATTTCAAGGTCACATGTACGGTACATAGTAGGGACAGAAATGTACCGTATACCGTGATATATACGCCTATCAAATGATTGAAATCAATATAGACCAATATACAGTATATATATATTGATATCAATCATTTGATAGGCGTATATATCACGGTATACGGTACATTTTTCTCCTTACGAAAGGAGAGAGAAGAGTCATAGCAATTTCCAGGTCACATGTACGGTACATAGTAGGGACAGAAATGTACCGTATACCGTGATATATACGCCTATCAAATGATTGAAATCAATATAGACCAATATACAGTATATATATTGATATCAATCATTTGATAGGCGTATATATCACGGTATACGGTACATTTTTCTCCTTACGAAAGGAGAGAGAAGAGTCATAGCAATTTCCAGGTCACATGTACGGTACATAGTAGGGACAGAAATGTACCGTATACCGTGATATATACGCCTATCAAATGATTGAAATCAATATAGACCAATATACAGTATATATATATTGATATCAATCATTTGATAGGCGTATATATCACGGTATACGGTACATTTTTCTCCTTACGAAAGAAGGGAGAAGAGTCATAGCAATTTCCAGGTCACATGTACGGTACATAGTAGGGACAGAAATGTACCGTATACCGTGATATATACGCCTATCAAATGATTGAAATCAATATAGACCAATATACAGTATATATATATTGATATCAATCATTTGATAGGCGTATATATCACGGTATACGGTACATTTTCTCCTTACGAAAGGAGAGAGAAGAGTCATAGCAATTTCCAGGTCACATGTACGGTACATAGTAGGGACAGAAATGTACCGTATACCGTGATATATACGCCTATCAAATGATTGAAATCAATATAGACCAATATACAGTATATATATTGATATCAATCATTTGATAGGCGTATATATCACGGTATACGGTACATTTTTCTCCTTACGAAAGGAGAGAGAAGAGTCATAGCAATTTCCAGGTCACATGTACGGTACATAGTAGGGACAGAAATGTACCGTATACCGTGATATATACGCCTATCAAATGATTGAAATCAATATAGACCAATATACAGTATATATATATTGATATCAATCATTTGATAGGCGTATATATCACGGTATACGGTACATTTTTCTCCTTACGAAAGGAGAGAGAAGAGTCATAGCAATTTCCAGGTCACATGTACGGTACATAGTAGGGACAGAAATGTACCGTATACCGTGATATATACGCCTATCAAATGATTGAAATCAATATAGACCAATATACAGTATATATATATTGATATCAATCATTTGATAGGCGTATATATCACGGTATACGGTACATTTTCTCCTTACGAAAGGAGAGAGAAGAGTCATAGCAATTTCCAGGTCACATGTACGGTACATAGTAGGGACAGAAATGTACCGTATACCGTGATATATACGCCTATCAAATGATTGAAATCAATATAGACCAATATACAGTATATATATATTGATATCAATCATTTGATAGGCGTATATATCACGGTATACGGTACATTTTTCTCCTTACGAAAGGAGAGAGAAGAGTCATAGCAATTTCCAGGTCACATGTACGGTACATAGTAGGGACAGAAATGTACCGTATACCGTGATATATACGCCTATCAAATGATTGAAATCAATATAGACCAATATACAGTATATATATATTGATATCAATCATTTGATAGGCGTATATATCACGGTATACGGTACATTTTTCTCCTTACGAAAGGAGAGAGAAGAGTCATAGCAATTTCAAGGTCACATGTACGGTACATAGTAGGGACAGAAATGTACCGTATACCGTGATATATACGCCTATCAAATGATTGAAATCAATATAGACCAATATACAGTATATATATATTGATATCAATCATTTGATAGGCGTATATATCACGGTATACGGTACATTTTTCTCCTTACGAAAGGAGAGAGAAGAGTCATAGCAATTTCAAGGTCACATGTACGGTACATAGTAGGGACAGAAATGTACCGTATACCGTGATATATACGCCTATCAAATGATTGAAATCAATATAGACCAATATACAGTATATATATATTGATATCAATCATTTGATAGGCGTATATATCACGGTATACGGTACATTTCTCTCCTTACGAAAGGAGAGAGAAGAGTCATAGCAATTTCCAGGTCACCTTCGGTACATAAGGACAGAAATATACCGTATACCGTGATATATACGCCTATCAAATGATTGAAATCAATATAGACCAATATACAGTATATATATATTGATATCAATCATTTGATAGGCGTATATATCACGGTATACGGTATATTTCTCCTTACGAAAGGAGAGAGAAGAGTCATAGCAATTTCAAGGTCACATCGTAAGGACAGAAATATACCGTATACCGTGATATACGCCTATCAAATGATTGATACCAATATACAGTATATATATATTGATATCAATCATTTGATAGGCGTATATATCACGGTATACGGTACATTTCTCTCCTTACGAAAGGAGAGAAGAGTGATAGCAATTTCAAGGTCATGTAAGGAAAAAATACCGTACATGTGATATATACGCCTATCAAATGATTGATATCAATATTCACCAATACAGTATATATATATATATATATATATATATATATACGGTATATTGATATCAATCATTTGATAGGCATACATATCATCATGTACGTATCGGTACATTGTAGGGACAGAAATCTATCGTATTCCGTGATATATCCGCCTATCAATGATTGAAATCAATATACACCATATACAGTATATATATATATTGATATCAATCATTTGATAGGCGTATATATCACGGTATACGGTATATTTTCGTCCTTACGAAAGGAGAGAGAAGAGTGATAGCAATTTCAAGGTCACCTTCGTAAGGAAACAAATATACCGTACATGGTGATTTATATACGCCTATCAAATGATTGATATCAATATTCACCAATATACAGTATATATATATATATACCGTATATTGATATCAATCATTTGATAGGCGTATATATATCACCATGTACGGTATATTTGTTTCCTTACGAAGGTGACCTTGAAATTGCTATGACTCTTCTCTCTCCTTTCGTAAGGAGAGAAATATACCGTATACCGTGATATACACCGATACACAGTATATATATATATATATAATATATATATATATATACCGTATATATACCGTACGGTATAGCTTGTAAGGAATGAAATTTATTAGTGATAAATGAAAGAGAATACAGAAACTGAACTGAAAATAGAGTGAAAAAGATATAATAATACAGAAATATTACAAGCAAATAAAGACAGAGGGATTAGAGAAAAGAATAATGAGAATTACATATACTAAAGGGAGAAATATAGAGAAGAGAGACAGGGAGGAAGGGAGACAGCGCGTACGAAGGAGAAGGGAGGAGAGAGAGAGAAAGAAAGCGAGCTAGCCAGAGAGAGAGAGAGAGAGTCAGACAGACAGACGAGAGGAGTGAGAGAGACAGAAAGAGAGAGAGAGAGAGAGAAAGAGCGAGAATACAGAGAATACAGAAATAAGGAGAAACAAGATAAAATAAGAGGGCTTACCGAAGGAATAATAGACGCGCGTGAGGCCGAAGTCAGGACAAAGCGAACGCATCCGAACGCGCCTGGGAAATACACCAAAAAGTAGCCTCCCTTCCTCACCTCCTCCCACCCTCCACACTCGCTCAATTCATTCAGAATAGACTTCTATGGGGAGACGAAGAGTTGTTCGTTCCAAAAATCATCGTTTCGTTCCGATTGGAGCCATAGTTACGGCGCTAGGGCGAGTGAAAGTGAGCGAATATTTCGGGATTGTGCCCGCCGGGCGGCTCGGTGTAAAATACCGCCTAGCCCGCTAATAAGGTGTTAATGATAAATATGGTAAATTAACGATTTTAGTGACAAATTAATCAGAATACCTTCGCACCGGGGGCAATTTCAAATACCATACCTGCGCAGCTTAGAGGTTAAAGACATTCCTTATAATAACCTATCTTTATCGAGTGCAAGTATAAACACCTCGATTTAAGGGAGCACTAAAATATATTGTAGCAGCAACAGTCTTACGAGTGAACTTAGTGGAGCCTCGCTCGTGCGTCTTATATTTTATTATTTACCATTATCTAGTATTACGTATGCAATATTCTTGTGAAAATAAATATATTATGAATGTATGTATTGTTATAAATATCCTCTATTACTTTCTGTGTATGTGTTAAAGCGAATTTGCCTCCTCCAGTCAAATAGAACCTACCTATTAAAACCAATCAACCGCAGTAAAAACCTGGTATAACATTGGCGGCAGCGGTGGTCCTTGATTCGGGAAGAAGAAGTAATTTGGCACATAAAATCAGCAAAGGAGTAGAGTGTTCTATTACATACGTCATCATGGCTGTATGTTCGCACATCTCCATACACAAATATAAGGCAGAAACTTACGATATTTGCACCTATCTAGATATGGTCAGCCCGGTACTCAGCCTGGCATACCAGACCGATCAATAAAAGATCACTGTCTTATTAACTCACTTGGGAAAGACCGTGTCCCAGGATTATTGTGATCAAGGCTGTTCAGCCATCACTAGGCCCGTCGTAGCCTTAAAACAAAATCAACAAGATAAAAATACGGAGGAAATCTGGACATTACCCTGGGAATAGTGACCCTACAGGTAAAGGCCGCTTACCCTCTGTCCACTTTTGAGCAACAACAGCAACAAGTGTTCTGTGTGCTCTTAAGGATCTTTCCCTCAAGTGTTAGGGAACAGTTCGCCATTCACGATCCCGTGGGATTTAGAAGGGACATCATCACTATATGCAAGCTGTTGGCCACCTGACCTAAACATTTCCTCAGTAGGGTCCATAGTAAAGGTCAACCCCAGCCACCTCAGAAGCCTCCACATCCTCGACCACCTACCTCCAACAAGATTTCTTGTAAATTCTGTTCTACATCTTTACCACCAGCCTCCATGTCTACAACATCACCTTCAGCACCTCCGCCACCAGTATCCATCAACGTAGCAACTCCTACAGTGTCCTCACCTCGTTTACCTGTCACCACTGTTAGCGTAGACCAACACCTCTTCGCAAATGCCTCCGTCACCCCTCACCTTCAAATAAACCATGTTACCCCTGCATCAGTTACGGCCAAACATTTGCCCACCACCCTTTCTCCCCACCTCTCATAATCACCCGCCCTCTCTTAACCCGGGAACGGCGAGAACGCTCATAAGAGGTTTTGGCGGGCAAAGGCGACGAACCTCTTAAGATCCAAGGCCTAAAAGAAAACCTTTTAAAAGGCCCCAGTAGCACTTAAAACAAGGGAATATGTGATTAAGTGAGATAATTCCCCTCCATACCTTCTATCACTCCTCCACATGTGTCAAAACCCCCTCCTCCCCCCCCCTTCAATTATCACCTATTTTTCCTCTTATTCCCGTGTTTATCAGTGTATTTACCGCGCCAATATCTCAAGACCGGTTCCAAGGTGTGGTCCTGCGTGTGTCTACTGTGTGGGGAAAGAGAGAGAGGGAGAGACAGGCTTCAGTCTCCCTCTAGGCATCGAGAGAGCAGGGTGTAGGGCTCGCTCGCCTCTCATCTCATGACTGAACGGTCGGCAATAATTTGCGATATTCACCCCTCAAATACTATTCCTACTTGTTTTATTGCTTTTACATGTTAATATCTTCATATTAAGCATAAAATAGGCGCATATGAATAAGTAATAACAATATTTATCGTAAAATGACGATCTTAGGCGGGAATGAAGCCTAATATAGTCGCCTAGTAATAGAGAATAATAGAGAAAATACCTGATAATTGAGGTGGGGAAAGGGGGGGTTTGGACACATGTGTAGGAGTGGTAGCAAGTAATAGAGGGAAATTATCTCACCTAAACACAAATGGCTTTTTTTTTAGTGCCACTGGGGTGTTTTAAATGTGTTTTCTTAGGCCTAGAGTCTTCCAGCAGCCGCCCAGAACTTCTTAAGAGTCTTCCCGCAGCTCCCGGGTTAATTGAAGTATTACACTTGTCCTGTTATAAAGGTAAATAGGTAACTAGCATTTCCTTCAACTGAGGTATTATGCTTGTGCTGTTAAACTTTTAATTTGAAACTGTGTGTCTATGGATCGGAGTAATAAGTGTAGAGTTGTTCTAGAATAGGTAGCTCAGAGGTTTTCTTGTTGATTTCCTCTTTCACGTATTTCTAGTAAATATATTTATAATGCACTGATTATTAATATGATCTGTTTTAATATTAGTACTTCCCTAATTTAAATGGGCGTCATTAGTACTTTATTTATATTTTATTTAGCATAAGAAAAAGAGAGTCTGGTTTTACTGGAGTACTTCCTTGTATATATAAGGCGCGTCACTAGTACTGTTATTTGTTGATGAAATTAAAATCTTCTCTCTATGTAACACTCAGTATTAATCACTTTTCACAGGTACTTCTTCCGTGTATTTCAAAAGCGTATAAATTCATTATTTATTTGCAGAGGGCACTCTGTAGTCTTCGAGGTATAAATTGGGCCGTGGTGGTTGTCCTGACGTGGCTAGTGAACAGCAGTTGTACTCGATCTCTTGGTGTTGGACCTTTAATAATACCTACCATATGCCAGTACATAGGTAGAGTAGAATCGAGCTAACGTAGGAGAGAACTCACTAACTGCTCTGGTCTTTATAAGAGTTTTGATGCAGAACTTTCAGAGTCTTGGTGTTGGGTCTTAAATATTGTATGCGAAATGCCAGTGCATCAGCAACACGTTATCCAACGAACGTCAGATAGTCGCTTTCTACGCAACTTATCTTAACTGTTCTGACCGTTATATAAGAGTCTTTCAGAACTGAGGGTGATGGGTATACTTTGGCCTTTTTTCGAGATATTTCTATCTCGAAAGAACTCCCTGATGAGTGCCGTTTTAAGCTATACGGTTTCTCACAGAGCCCTAGTCTAATGTCTCGCCAATGGGGAAGAAAATTAATAGACAGTTTGGTCTACTACGAATAGAGCGCTGGCCAGTGTCAGCATTCTCTATCCACAATAGCGCCGCGGTTATGGGTAAGAAAGTTATATCAGTTACATCCAGTGAAGTGTCTAATAATGGCTTAATTGTTGAACCCACAACAACAAACATTTATTGAAGTAAACAATTCCGTACCAGTGCACTGAACTATTTATCCCAATAGTATCAAGGGTGGCCCAAGTTTTCCAGCTATTCCTTACTCTCCAGTGACAAGTAAGAAACAATTTTCCAACTGAGTACCGATCTTAGAAAATATTGCAGTGGTCATACTGAGATGCGGGCTGACCAAAACATCACCACGTCTAGCCATAACACAGTGGAGAGAATTGGCGCAATCAGAATTGGGGAGGTCCGAAATATACTCAAGACAACCCTCTATTCGGCCACCGTAGAAAACCTGCAGACACTACGCGTCGAAGAAAACGTACCACTCTCTCCTAACCGGGCAGACAATTATAAACCTGACCAACTACCAACACGTGTGGCCAGTCTAACACCAATTACTACTCTCCTGCAATACCCAGAGGCTACAGACTTCCACACATCCTCAACACCACCTGTTCCCAGCTTACGAGATCACAAACCAGTCCAAGAACAAGCTCGAAAACGGAAAAAAAGAAGCCGAAGCCCAGAACATGCGCGTTCACCAGCAACAAGCAGCTCAACAACAATTCCATGTCTCACAAACCCTGCACGCCTCCCTTCACCAAATCCATGCAAACCCTGTAAGGCCAAAACAGCAGGAACCTGGGAAACTATACCCAGCACCTCCAAACAACCTCAAATACCTCCAATTCAACCCCGAAATAAGTACCTCAAAAGTGGCCACAACAAGAAAGATGCTACCACCAATATCTTCTCAACCACACCAGCCAGAGACTCCCAATGCAGTTCTACTTCACCGCGACTACAAGGGCTGCCCAAAAAGGTAGCTTCTACCCCTGCTGCCCCTTCTGCTCCCGCAGGAGGACCAACCTCTTCCTGTGTGCCCTTGATGCCCCAAGACACCTCCAATCTGACCGCGCAGCCGAAAGAGACATTACCCACACTCTCTTTCCTCTCTGCTGCGGTAGCGTTGGTGAAGGCCGTAGTTGCATGAAGATTCAGCTTAAGTATGGTGGCATCCAGATCCCCTGTAAAGGTCACCGCGTGAAATTGCTGGTCCGCGATGACAGTACCAAGTGTTGAGGGGTGGTCCTGGTTGCTATGCAGGTCCACAGTGTACTTATCTTAACCCGTTGAGACCCAGCGTCGCATGTGTTGCGTCGGCAGTCTTTGATCACCAACTCCCAGCGACGCATCACGTGCGTCCGACATATGAAAAACACTTACGTGGCTCGTAAGGTAGGAAATGGCGGGAGAATAGGAGGGGGCGGTACCGTAGTGTGTGGGGGAGCCGGGCCAGTAGGTGTGAGCGGGCCGAGACAGCCGCGCGGCTGGTGGTGGTGGGCTTAGTGGGGATAGTTTACACCCCTAGTTTACCGCCACTTTGAACCTTCATTACTCCGGTCGTATGGGAGCTAGAGGCTTGAGATTTATGTGAGATACTCCTTAGGATGTATGCCGTACAATGCCATACTCAGTTTTTACCCTAGTGCTCCCGGGCGGGTGGTCATGCGGGGGAGACGAACTATTGAAACCCCCCCCCCCCCGCCCCCCAAATGACCGAAATGAGTTTTTTTTATTTGTGTGTTCATTTCTCACCATTCTCTTCCATTTTGGCTCAACAAATTTTTTTGAAGCTCCCCCCCCCCAACCCCCCACCGGCCCCCCCCCAAAAAAAAATGTCAGAGGTGATTTTTTTTTGTTTTTTTTTCATTTCTCATCCTTGTCTTCCATTCTAGCAAACAAAAAAAAATAAGTGAAAATGGCTTGGGACTGGGGTGAACAAAATATTATAACTAGCCGGGGCTCAACGGGTTAATGGTGGGATAAGTTAAACACTGGTAAACTTGAAGTAGTTCTTATTAGAGGAGAGAGTTGGATACACTGATAGGCACGCCTGTAGAAGGTGGAGACGTGGCCATATCTGTTTGTAAACCATACCCCTAGCGGGGATAATGAGCCACTCACATAATTGCCATATGGGCTTATATGATACAATTCTTATGGGTGAGTACCTGTAAAGGGTATGGTACATATTAATTATAGAGAGGTGTTATATATGGATACTAATGCACATAGATATATGATAGATACATGATAGGTACTATTTATCATATACATACACCTCCCTCCCCCCTCACGCTCATAGTTCAATCTCGAGCGGGCTTCTTTTCCTTGAGTCGTACTGAGCAACGTTGGGCAACTGGGGGGCTATAATCTAAACGGCTATGATCTAAGGACATCTGTTTCTGGTCATTGCAAGGGGCCACAGGGGACTGGGGGAGGGGGTCAATACTTTGTGGCACAGGGCGGAGAAAGCGGCGGTTACGCCACCACACACGGCCACTAGGGAGGCATACCTCGTAGTCCCTGGACTTGCCAAAACTCATGACAACCCCCACCTTGTCCCAGCGTTGCGATGTCGGGTCTTGAATCCGAACTTGCTGACCGACACGTAACCTGGGGAGGGGTTGCGCGTGCGTATCGTACCGGGTCTTAACCTGCTCGGCACGGTCGGCTGCACGTATGTCACAGTCCTCAGCTTTGGTCTGCCACTCCTTATTGAATGATCGGGGGTGGGCAGGGAGACATGTCCGAAGAGGATGACCATACAAAAATTGAGCGGGGGAGCGGCCAGTGAAGTTGGGGGTGTTCCGGAGTTCCAAGAGACCCCGGTCGAAGTCCTCACAGTCAATGTTGCCAGAGGGCGCAGTCTTAAGGATGAGGTGCTTGATAGACTTCACTGCAGCCTCGGCATGGCCGTTCGATTGTGGGTAATGCGGTGATGTTACCACATGGTGGACTCCCCATCGCTCCATAAAGTCCCGGAAATCGTGGCTGGTGAATTGTGGGCCTCCATCGGTCCTCAGACGGAGGGGAACACCAACTTCCCGGAAGTAGCGACAGAAGATCCTGATGGTCGTAGATGCAGTAGTGTCGCCTTTGCAGGGAACGACGACAGGCCACCCCGAGAGACGGTCGACCACAACCAGGAAGGACTTCCCAGTCACCATGAAGAAGTCGGCCGAAACGGACTCAAAGGGCCTTGTAGGGTTGTCGTCATTCATGAGGGGTTCCTTCTGGAGGCTAGGCTGGAGGATCTGGCACGATTCGCAAGCATGGACAGTGCTGGCAATGTCTGAATCTATCCCTGGCCAGAAGACAGCCTGCCTCGCTCTGCGTTTGGTAGCCTCCACACCTCTGTGACTGTCGTGAAATTGCTGTAGGGTGCGGCGGCGGAGAGCAGCAGGAACCACGACCCTAGGGCCATAGAGGACGAGGTCACCATCAGAGTAGAGGTCGTCCCGTATCTTCCAGTATGAGAGCAAGGTGTTGTGGAGGTCATACCTGTTGGCAGGGAATCCTGATGTAACACAGTCGAGTAGGCGGACATACGCAGGGTCCGCTCTTGCTGCGGCTCGAAGATCCTGTAGAGTCCTGTCGGCGTCTTGAGCTGAAGATTCTCCTGGGTTGATGACGTCCTTTGTGGTCACTACTGTCCTGAGTTAGGCGGCGGCATCGGCACAGGCGATCTCATCCTCTGGTGTGGGGTGGCTGACAGGGGCTCGAGATAGGGCGTCAGGGATGCAGAGCAACTTGCCGGCACGCCACACGGCTGTGAAGACATAGGGTGAGATCTTCTCCTTCAGGCGCTGGAGGTGGGGATTTTCCACGGCATCCAACGTGTAGTGGTTGATGATAGGGATGAGTGGGCGGTGATCAGTCATCAATGTGAAGTTCTGTAGGCCCTGTAGATATAGTCTACATTTCGACATTGCCCAGACAGAGGCCAACATTTCCAGCTCGATGGTTGCGTAGCGGGTCTCGGCATCCGCCAAGAATCGAGAGCCACACTGGACTAGCCGCAGATGGCCATCGCCATGGTCCTGCAGAAGGGCGTAGCCAATGCCATTAAGCCGCGATGCATCAGTCTGAAGAAGGGTGGGTAGGTCTTGGTCGAAGAGGGCGAGAATGGGTGGACTGACAAGGGCTGACTTGACGCGCAGAAAGGCCTCATCATGGTCTGGGGTCCACAGAAATGTCCTCTTGGGGCTCATCAGGGGGCGGAGAGGCTGGGCAGTAGCGGCGATGTCGGGGGTGAACTCGGCCAGCTGGTTGACCAAGCCCATGAATTATCTCAGGTCAGTCAAGTTGGTCGGGGTCGGGAAGTCCCTGATAGCAGCTACTTTATTCTGGTCAGCCGAAATGCCATCACCTGAGATGTTGTACCCACAGAAGTTCACGGACAGTGCGGCAACCACAAACTTGTTCTTGTTAAGGGTAATTCCGAACTTGCGGCACCTGGTGAGCACGTCGTGGATACGGTCAAGGTGCGACTCATAGTCTTCATCGGAGAGCAGGATGTCATCCACGAACTTGACGCACCTCTGGACACAATGGAGGGCCGTGTCACCTCGATAACAGAAGGCGTCGCCTGTAGCTGCGAATCCCATGGGTCCTCTGCAATGTGTGAAGCGCCCATATGGTGTGATGAAGGTGGTCAGATGCTGATCCTCCTCAGCCAGCTCCATTTGCCAGTAACCACAGAGGGCGTCCGCGGGGGTGAAGTAGCGAGCCGCTGGGTCGACACTGCGAACTGCTGCGAAGGGTGTAGGCGAAGGGTGGGTTGGGCGGGATACTTGCTTGTTGAGTTTAGAGAGGTCGACCGTGATGCACACTCCTGTGCCGTCTTTAGCAACAACAACGAGGGGATGGCACCAATCTGAAGGGTCGTCTCCGGTAGGTTTGATGATATCTTGGGCCACCATGGACTCCAACTCTTGCTTGACCTGATCCCTAAAGGCAAAGGGAATCTGTCGTGGAGTGTGCATGGCGAAGGGCACAGCTCCCTCCTTAAGATGAATCCTCATAGGTGGACCCACCATAGGCTTGAGGGGCGTTGTCTTCAGGTCATCTCTGGATACCAACACGTCGCTGAACTCCTTCAGGAAGTAATCATTGGCGGCCGAAGGTGACGTGGAGGCTGAAAGAGGTGTAGCCTCGCACCTGTTGACGTGTGTGATCTCCAAAATGGGCTTAGGAAAGTCAGGAGAGATGATAGCTAACTCCCTGCAATGGCCGTAAGAAAGCAGAGGAGTCTGGACACCGTCGTGTACTTGAATCAGGGCGGGACACGATATCTTGCCTAGGGTGAGGGTTGCCTGGAACGCACCTAGAGCAGGTGCCATCTGGGAACCATCCGCCGTGAGCGTCATAGTAGGCGAAGGGGCATGCAGGCTGCTCCTAGGGATACCCAGACCATCGAGGTGTCGCTGGCCAATCACCGTAACGTCAGCACCTGTGTCTGGTAGCATCTGTAGGCGGGATTTGACATCTCCGTACGAAAGGGTGACGATGATGGGCTGTGGTGTCTTGTCAGCAGAAGTTGATCCCACACGAAGACAGTTGCTGTCCCTCGCCTCATGAGACTTGTCGGAGTCGGAGGAGGCACCTCTGTAGCTTGGAGAACCGCCTCGGCGTTTTTCATTCTTCTTCGTCGCCTGGCAACACTTGTCATAATGCCCACTACGGCTACAGAGGTGGCATTGGGCCTTACTGGCGGGGCACTTAACTGTCCGTGACCAGTGGCCCTGTCGTCCACAGCCGTTACAGGTGCTCTGGGCAGCTGGACACTTGTCCGACCCATGTTGGCGAGCACAACACTGGCAAAAATCAGCTGGCTTCGAAGAGGTCTTGATAGGCGGAGTCCTGCTGTTTACCCAAGCTTTCTTGTCTTTTTTGTAAGAGATGGCTCTCAACTGGTCAGAAGGAGCACTAATGGCTGCGGTCGCAGATCGAGCGGCCTCATATGAACGGCATGTAGTCACAATGTCATGTAGTGATGACTTGGAGTCTAGGCAGATGAGTTTCTGTACCAGCTCCTTGTCTCTGATACCCATGAGGATCACCATCTTGAGCTGTGTTTCCTCGCAGACAGACGAATTTCCAGGGCACACATCAACTTCCTCTGAAATTTGTTTCAGGCGGACATAAAACTCTGCAAATGACTCTCCTTCAAGCTGTGTGCAACTTAACAGCTCTCGTCGACGAAGTGCCTCATTCCTAAGTCCCTTGATGTGAATCTGCAGGGCATCCAACACCTCATCAACAGTCTTGTCAGTGGAAGGGGCGATCTGAAGGGTGTGTTCTAAGATGCGCTGCATCTCAAGGGTAAGACACATGCCAAGTTGGATCATTTGCTTTGCCAGAGGTAATATGGAGAGGTCCACCATTACTGCGTAGTCATCCCAGCGTCGTCTCCACTCACGAAACATCTGAAAGGTGGCGTCGGCTTTCAGTGGTGGAGGGGTCTGGGCTGTAGCCTTCTGTGGTGGGGGAGGTGCTGAAGGGTTTGAAGGGGAAAAGTGTTGCTGCTGGGTTGTGGAAGGGCCAACAGTTGAATTAAAGCCTGGAATTTAGCATTCTCCTCTTCTCTTCTGATAGGATCCTCTTGTCTCCTTAGGTCATCAGCCTCTCTTCTCACTAGCTCAGCATGCTTCCTAGATTCCTCCAGATACTTGATAAACTGTAGGAAATCTGCCCCAGAGGGAGCTGAGGGAGTAGTTGGGGGGTAAGGAGTGAGATGGGGTGGATGTGTGGGAGATAGTCGTGCTTGATCGTTCTCCTGGTCTGACATTATCTTGGTTGGGTGACAGACAGACAGGTAGATAACAAAAACAGAAAGAAACCCTCACTGGAACAATTTTTCTGGGAAATAACAGGGTTCTTGCTCATAAAAGTTGCTGGTAACTAGTGTGTGCGTGTGACTGTGTGTGCAACGGTCCCAGTGTATGCGTGCGTATGTGTGTTCACTGCCGGGCCTCCTCAGTGTTGCTCCGGCCGTGGTGAGGGGAGGGTGTGGTGCTTCACGCTCTCGCTTCCCAATGTGGGCCAACGCTCATGATATGCTTACACACATAATAAATGCACACAAAACACTCCACTAGTAATGCACAACACTTCACTGATCACGCTGTACATTCAGAGGGCACTGAACACTGCATTCCAAGGTAAAATCCTGGGTAGTCACTTCAAAGTTGCTGGCTTGGTTTGAAGGAAGATGGTGGTTTCAAAATCAACTCTTATAACTCTGTATAATGTACACACTGCGCCATGTTGAGGGGTGGTCCTGGTTGCTATGCAGGTCCACAGTGTACTTATCTTAATGGTGGGAAAAGTTAAACACTGGTAAACTTGAAGTAGTTCTTATTAGAGGAGAGAGTTGGATACACTGATAGGCACGCCTGTAGAAGGTGGAGACGTGGCCATATCTGTTTGTAAACCATACCCCTAGCGGGGATAATGATCCACTCACATAATTGCCATATGGTCTTATATGATACAATTCTTATGGGTGAGTGCCTGTAAATGGTATGGTACAGATTAATTATAGAGAGGTGTTATATATGGATACTAATGCACATAGATATATGATAGATACATGATAGGTACTATTTATCATATACATACACCAAGGGCTGGGTTAACAGCTGCCTTTGTATAAGTTTCAAATTGCTCCCAGGTTAGATCGGGGTTCTCATGCACATATCCGGAAACTAAGGACATGTGGCGTCCCAGTTTCATAACAACAGTATGAATCTTTGAGGGGACCTCATCTTTGTAAACAATGTCAAGCACAGGCTTGACGACTTCAAGGTATGTCCCGATATTATGTTCCTCCGGTTTGAACGGAATAATATCTAGTGATGTCCCAGCCATGGTGTCAGTTTGTTGCTCTTCTAGGTATCGAATTGTTTTGGAACAGGACACCTTGAAAAGCCGTCCTCCCGAGAAAGAGACACTGCTGCCGCCAGTGTTATGCCACGTTTCTGGAGAAATGTGAGATATTCTGATACAACTTTTACCTCTCTAACTGGGTGAGGGGTGGCACTTTATTCCAATATCGATACACTAACAACAGGTAATAAACATTGGCACATGACAAGTCAATACAATTGTAAGGGGGGGGGGGGGGGGATCTCGGTTTTCACTATCCCTTCTGCTGCGAACAAGAGAGAGAGAGAGAAACAGAAAAAGAAGGATTAAGCTGCGAAGGTGGAAAATAGAAACTAAAGGATAGAAAGGAAGAGATGACGACAAACCCGTTGCTGCATTCTAATTAACAAGAGGACAACCCTGTTTGGTTGACCCACATCCAATATCCTTCGAGGAAGGGGAAAGGCTGCAACTCCGGCACGATGATAAGACCAAAGAACCACAAAAACCCCACTGAGACCTAGCATATTCTTTACTTTCTAGATATCACATAAGGATGTTTTTGGGAACGGTAATTCATTCAAATTATTTGATCGCCCACCTTCAGGTGAACTGGCCGTCCCCATGGTTTTCTTATTCTTCATGCAATCGTGACTCATGCTCATTATTCAGGTACATTGGGACAGTAGGATAAGTCGGAGGCTAGCAAAGACCAATCAAGAACTTCACCTTCAAGGTGGGTTGACACTTTAACTCTCAGTTAGGCTACTGGTACTACTCTTAGACCAATTTAATTCTGACGGCTCCGATTTACCATCCTGACAACACATTTAGATCCAAATAGGCACGGGATGATAGATACAAACATATTGCAGTGATTTTAAGCTTGATAGTAATATAAGGAACATTTACCGTTTACAAACTTGTGACATTGGTACAGTATCTAATTATCTATAATACCATTAACCTGGGACCAATCCATTACTGTACTGGGACAGTCTCTTAACCTAGGAGTAGGACTCGAGTCTTGCTGTCTGTATCCGCCCCATTATTATCTGAGGGATATTACCAACCCTGAGAGATACCGGTATCGGCCTGGCTTGCCTTTAGGTTTCTTCGGCCTACCATATCCTGGTGTATAGGGGATAATCATACGTCTTCCTGAGGTTCTAGGACCCTCGTATAGTACCCGAGTTCGACATCCTGCACTCAGCCGATGGGAGGGGTGCATCTCCGATTCTCCGCCATCAGCATCACATCGACTCCGTCCCAAACTGGTTCCCTGTTAACCCGGGAGCTGCGGGGAGACTCTTAAGAGTTCCCCCGGCGCACTGCGGGGAGACTCTTAAGAGTCAGAGAAAAAAAAAATCAACTTTTGACATCGAAAAAAAAAAAAAAAAATATTATTTTTTTTTTGTTATTTTTTTTTTTTTTTGGCCCCTGGGCCATGCAAAATCTCAGTCCTCTACCTCCCCTCCTTCCCCACTTTCCTCCTCTCCTTCAGTTATCACCTATTTTCCCTGTTATTCCCTTATTCTGAGGTATATTTTCGTGCTAACATTAGAAATCCGATTGGAGGGTGTGGTCATCACTGATAGCAAGCGAGTGCAAGAGAGAAAGAGAGAGTATCGATCGACTGTGTCTCAGTGGCCTTGGGGGAAATTGGCGGGAAAGCAGATTGCCTCACCCATACATTATACAACTCGCGGGCTATATCTCCGATTTTGACCATCCAAACGCTGTTTTCACTCGTTTTATTGTTGTTTCAGGTTAATACCTTTATAATCAACCCATAATAGGCGCATATGGATAAGTATTAATGCTATTAATGGCACAATGAATATTTTAGTGACGGAAACACCTCAAATACGTCAGCACAGGGGGACGTTTCCAATTACCCCCATGCGCACTTCAGAGGTTAAGTGAACTTTGCCTTAACAGTCGGTTTACATATGTCTAACCCTTAATAATGGGGTCTAAAGGGTCCTAATTACGGTACACAGTAATACTAAACCAAATACATATAAAAATATAGGCTAATATAAACATATAAAAGCACATGGATTCCTATTAATGTATAAAAATAGATGAGCTAATATAAGTACAAAAATACAATGACAGATCAAATTATGACATTACAGTACAGAGCCGAAATAATCTCTTAATTAAGGCATCCAAAGATCCTCTTATTCAGTACAGGTACATAAGTTACTCAACAGTACTCTACCCACAATTACTTGACTAAGGCACAATTGGAAATACATCATAAATACACAGCACATCTATGGAGAATTAATTCATACAAATATTAGTCAAATCAATCCAATAATGGCATAAATCAAAGGTAATTGTCATGGTCAAACTTAACAGGTTGCACTGCCCGACGCGGAGGGTGCTACCCAAGGCTCAAACTAAGCTTAACGTTATTCCTACTGTAACTCGAGTCACTTATCCCCTGAAATCAGCTGCCCAGAATCTCACTACAGCTTCCATCCCTTGCAATTCAACTCTGTACATTAGACCATGTAAACAAAATTAGATCATAGCAATCAATACCGATAATAAGTTCTAAAAGCACATTAATTAATAATAGCCTACTGTACTTCTAATTAGGTAACAGTCAGGTAGCCTAACTCCAGGTATTTAGCTTGTACCAAAGTAAAATCATATAAACATAATAATTCAGCAAGTATCCATACCTAACCGGCCTTTTCACTAGTTAACTTTAAGTAATAAAAGGTAAGAACAAATAATCTGAAATATACCTGACCCAAAGGGGGTCAGAATTTGACGGTACTGGGGTTGGGAAATGAGGACCTCTAAATCAAGATAACAAGTAACCTTTAAACTACCACCCAGTAAAAACATTTAGAATGAACCAACAAACAGGCCTAGGAGACGTTAGTTATAAAAACTTAGCTGAATAGGCCTACAGTAGGGGGGAACGTCGGGAACACGAAAGGTAAACAATACTAGGATACTATCTCAAACGAAGGTCCTTTCCGGATGTACACGTTAAGATATAATAATATTCACCAAAATGCATGGATTTATAACCTGAAAGTAATGACTAACAAGTGCTACTCCCCAGAATAAACTGTTACATTAGTAATTTACTCAACCTTGTCGTCTCTCCGAAATCCGAGATAGCCTAAATCCTAAAATGGCGGTCAATCTGCCCAAGCATTTTAATCAACAATCATCGTTCACAATTCTACCCTTAACTGGCGTTCTCACACTACCTCAGGATGATGTAAACGGTGAAAGACAAACTAGCAAAATAGGCTAGCCTAAGTTTGGTCGGAAAATATGGGAAAACACGAGAATTGGAAGGTCACCAAATGGCATCCCTCTGACTGAAATTATTACACACAAGTTAATTTGACGTTAATTTGGAATAACAAAGTCTAAAATATCAGAATAACACTTAGCAAAGGTGCACAGACTCAAAGTTTTACAATAAACAATGATAATAGGGATATTTGACTGGTTGTAGGCACTTGGTAGGTGAGGGGTGCCTTGTTGACCCAGCCTATGGGAGGCTCGAGTTCACGAATTTGTCAATCACAGTCATACATCCTACATTACACACCTAATACCCTAATTAACTGAATAAAGTACTTAATACCTTACAATGCTATAAACCTTATGTACGAACCTCTAATTGGAGGGAAAGGGAGCCTAAGTCCGGGGAAGATGATAGGTCACAGACGCTAGAGTAGTTGACACAACCGTAGGGGTCACGGCAGTGAGAGCTAGTCCAGAAATCGCGCCAATTGACCACAAAGGGTGGCGTCGCTTGGGTGGGATAATGGCGGTATTTTTCTACAAGGGGCCATTACTCTAAATTCGAAAAGGAAAGACTTTTACATGGAATATCAAAAAGGGGTGAAAGGATAAATTAGGCTTGAAAGTATTTAGATAGATGTGGGAATATTAGTTCTCCTGATCTAGGCTAATTCCCTCTTTACATAGACAAGGGTTACATAACCCTCCTTAAAGGTGAACTACAGGGATGAACGAAAAAACGAAGATTAATGCAGGGTCATAACTTGGCATGAATATACTCTAATATGTATATGGGCAATATCGATATAATTCCATTAAACTCCAGAAAAAAATACTAGTATATACAGTAATGTCGTTGGCAACTCGGCGATCAGCTGGACGCTCAGGATTGACACCATTGTATGGAGAGCCTAGTTTGTAAACAAGATATGCAGTCCTGGACTGTCCGGTCTGTTTTTCGTAATTAATATCTTTTAATTCAATACTCAAGCTCTCCAAACGATCGAACAATGTCCTGAAGATGTGGTGCACATCAAGAAATAATCCCATCTCGCCAACAATGAACACATAGCCAGTGTTTGTGAGTGTTTTAGCCTGGTCCAAAGTTGAGGCAGGTCGGTTCTAAGGCCTATTTCGTAATGATAATATCGTTTTCTGTTCAATTTATATATCGCAGTCCCTTGACCAGACAGTGGTGAAGCCAAATGTTGAGCTGTACATGCTCTGACATACGGAGCCCTGTATGTTTATTTAAGAGTTAGAATTAGGAGTTGAAGGAGTGCCAAACTACCCAGGCGGCGAAGCAGACCAGCGAGCGAACCAGTGAGTGGGAAACCAGCTCGTCCGCATACCAGCAAACAAGCCTTCACACCTGCGTGCGTCATAGGGGACCCTGCAAACTACTTCGATGACCCGACGCTATGACGTATGATCGACGCCAGGAGACTCCATTGGACCACGCACCTGCTACGGAATTCGAGGAGCTGTGATTGGAGCGTGCACCATCAACCGCCTCCTGATTCGTTCCTACACCATCATTGTTTAGTATATAAGACCCGAGTAGTGGGCATTCAAATCAGTCTCATTTGAAGTTGGGGTAAGTGAACTTGCAGCTGGAGGAAGACGGGGTGAAGTATTATAATGGGTTTGTGACTATCAGTCAGATTATATAAGTGTGTGTTAAGTGTGTTCGGTGTAAACACTTACGTTATGTTGGTTAGTGAGATATGTGATTGGGAATTAATGTTAACGCTACTATATGTACTTAGCTATTTGATTGGGAATTAACGTTAACGCTACTATTATGTACTTAACTATTTTAGTTGACTGACTTGTGGACTAAAGCAACTCTTTTAGTAATTGGGTTATGATGAAAGTAATACTATTGTTTTATATTAATACTTAAGAGTTCTTTCATTTTCTTTTAATTAAGCTTACATTGCTTAACGGTGCTTAGTACGGTGATACTATTGTCTCTTATTAGTAATATCGCCTTAGACTAACATGGCTGTTTTAATGTTACTTCTAGTGATTTCCTAAGCTGAAGAAAATTCTTTTAGCTTCAAAATATTATTTTTGCTTTTCATATTATTTGAGTGAGACCTGAATCGAATCTATGAAGCGATCCTGTAACTTAATTTACTCATAATCAAACCTCAATGTTACGTGGTTAAGAAATACATTTAACTAATTATTAAATATATATCTAACTTTTTATGTGACTTTGATATTAATCCTGATGATAATAATAATATAATACTATTAACGTAAGACAAGAACCAAGAATAATTACATTAAATATAAATAAAAGGACATATATTAAAACTAGCTATTCATTTCAAAAAGGGTAAGAGACAGAAATATTCTTACCTTAATATTTATCTTTCAAGACTTTTTATAGAATTAATAGTCCTTCTTTAGATATAACTTATTCGGTTCATAACCATAGCCTACTAAGCTTCGGTTAAATAATTATTATTTATAAATACTACATGACTTTAATTAGTTTCATTATTTTTTTCATAATTAAAGAGTATCAGTCAATAAAGGATACCAAGTCCTAAGATCCAAAAGGAAAGGAAGCAACAACAGGAAATACTTTTATTAGATTTTACTTTTGTTTTGCCTTCAGCTGACTGATACCTTAATATATATCTCTGTGCTATCTAGATTCATCAAGTTAACCACTTGAGGATCAAGATACGTAACAGAAGAGTGGCGACCTTGCCAGGATTCGTTTCATACAGTTTCACTCAGTTTTATTTACGTTTCACTACTTAAAAATCAAATATTAATCATGCCTGATCTAATTAGTGACGAATATGCTCGAGTTTTCATAGAATCAGAACCCACAGCCCCTGATATTGACCGTCTGTCAAAATCCGAACTGAAAGTGCTTGCCTCACATCTCCAGTTAACTGTCTCAAACATGTCCAAAGTAGAGGTGGCTCAGACCATAAAAACCCACCTGTTCCCTGTAGAAGGCGAGGCGGGAGACGGAGCAGTTGGTGGGATCCCGAGTGAACCTAGCCAACTTCATGTACAATTGCCACCTGGTTTTACCGTTGATCAATTATTCGAACTAGAACAAAGCAGAGCAAAGACCGAACAAGCCAAAGCAAATGCCGAACAAGCCAGAGCAACGACCGAACAATATCAATGTCAATATCAAATAGCTCAACTAAATGTCAATACAAATGCTTCCTTAATTGCTCCCCCTCTGGGATTAACTATGACCAGTGTCATTCAACCTTTTACTGAGGATAATGTGCAGGATTTCTTTGTTTTGTTTGAGGAAGTTGCTGGAGGTATGAAGTGGACAAGAGATCAATGGCCTTTTATGTTACAAACCGTTTTGACAGGGCAGGCTCGAGCCACGTATTTGTCAGAAGTAGCAGAGGTTAGGCAGGATTATGACAATCTCAAAGAAGCTATCCTAAAAACCTATCAATTGCAGCCTGAGGCTTACAGGCAATCTTTCAGTAAAAAACAGAAGAAAGTAGAAGAAACCCATAAGGTATTTGCCAGGACCATGAGTAAAACTTTCAATCATTGGGTCAAGAGTAAGAAAGTCACAAGCTACAACGATCTGAAGGAGTTGGTCCTGTTAGAAAATTTCCTATGGAAAATTGATTCTTCTGTAGCCTATCATTTAAAGGGGAAAAAGGTAGATTGTCTTGCCGATGCCGCTGACATGGCTGACACATACGTGCTCAACAACAAATTTCATGGAAAGAAGCCCTACGATAATTCTAGTTCTAATTTTAAGTATCTCAATCACAAATCTGACAGACCCAGTCACAAGCCTGTACCGTCTTCCCCAGCTAGCCAAAATAGAATTGTTCCCCCAACTAAAAATGCGACTCAGGGCAATGGTAACAGAGGTTGGGCCCAAAGTAATAGTAATGCTCAAAGAAGGAACGTTCCCGTATCCCCTAAAGTATGTACTTTTTGTGGCAAGAGAGGCCACCTAGCTAATCAGTGCTGGGCCAAGGAGAGAACAGAGAGATCGGGGCAGACAGTTGCTGCCGTATCTCAAACTCCATATGTACCTGTAATGCAGGACTCCCGACAGAAGGAGTACCTAGCACCAAAAGTTCCTTTAATTCAGGACTCCCGACAGAAGGAGTACCTAGCAGCTAACGTAAATCATCTAGACAGGGGTGTAGTAGCATGCGTGGTGCAACCCACTAGGGTTAAGCCAATAATAATTTCACCATCAGTGCAGGACAGTTACCGTCCCTTTATTTCATCTGGCAACGTGAGATTAAATGGTTGCATGCATGAGGTAAAAATTCTGAGAGACACAGGTTCTACTAGCACCCTCATGGTGAATCCTTACACTGAGTGCCCACCTGGCGAACCAGTTGTAATGAGAGGTGCTGGAGGCCAATTTTATGCATACTTGGTAAAAGGCGAAATTGAATGTGAGTTACTACAGGGTGAGGCCACCATAGCTTTGTGTAGGTCCCAAGATATCCCTGTGCCTGGGGTAACACTCCTTTTGGGGAATGATGTAGCAGGTGAGAAGGTCCGACCAGACCCCATTTTGTCACTTTCCCCTGTTAATGAGCCACTAACCGGTGAGCTCGAAAAGGAGATGCCAACTGTGTTCCATGTGTGTGTTGTCACACATTCAATGTCTCAAGTAGCAGTTCCCTCAGACAGAAATGTACCGAATGTAAGAGTTGATGAAAGGGATGATGAGAGTGTGAATGACGCTCCAACTGTGCCTGATGATGTGACTGAGGTGGATTTATCTAACACCTTTATGGCTCATCTTGACCCTAACGATGACCATGAAACCCCTCCAAATTGTCCTAGTGGCCTGGTAGAGCTACAGAGAGATGATAGTGAATGCAAGGAGTTAGCTGCCAGGGCCGTGAGTGAAGAGGAATGTGAGAAGGAGGGTGGTGAATGTTTCTACCTCAAAGGAGGAGTATTGTGGCGTAGATGGAGACAGCCACACAGACCAATCGATGACGGGGCCTGGGACGTCCATCAAGTAGTAGTCCCCAAACCTTGTCGTAGAGATATCTTGGAAATGGCACATTGTATACCATTGGCAGGACACCTAGGTATGAGAAAAACTCTAGACAGAATCAGAGCCCACTTTTACTGGCCAGGAATGCGTGCAGATGTAGTGGAGTTTTGTAGAGTGTGTCACACTTGCCAGATGACAGGAAAACCCAATCAGAAGGTGCCTGTACATCCTCTGGTGCCCTTGCCCGTCTTCGAAAATCGTTTTACTCGGGTGGTAGTGGATATTGTCGGCCCATTGCCTAAGACTTCCCAAGGTAACTATTATTTATTAACTATTATGGACATGGCAACTCGCTACCCAGAGGCTATACCCTTAAGGACTACCTCTGCTCCAACTGTCATCAAGGAACTGCTCAAATTCTTCACCAGAATGGGTTTCCCCCATGAGGTGCAAAGTGATCAAGGAACTAATTTTACCTCTAACATTTTCCAGCAGTCCCTGAAGGAGTTGGGTATCGAGCATGTTATGTCTAGCACCTACCACCCAGAGAGTCAAGGGGTTCTCGAACGGTATCATCAGACATTAAAAGGGATGTTGCGTAAATATTGTACAGAGACCGGAGTTGAGTGGGATAAGGGGGTACCTTTTCTTTTATTTGCTACTCGTGAGGTTCCAACTGAATCCCTGGGTTTTTCCCCTAATGAGCTAGTTTTCGGTCACCAGGTAAGAGGTCCTTTGCAACTATTGCAGGATAGCCTAGTTGGCCAGGAGGGGAACCAAAACCTCCTCAAGTATGTTTCAGATTTCAAAACCCGGCTGAGATCCTCATGTGAGTTTGCCGCTCAAAACTTGACAGTGGCTAAAAGCTCCATGAAGAACTGGTATGACAGAAAAGCCCGTGAGAGGGAGTTTCAGCCCGGTGATGAGGTTTTGGTCCTGCTCCCCCTTTTTGGCCAACCTCTATCTGCAAAGTTCAGGGGCCCATATAAGATCATTCAGAGGGTGAGCATTACCGATTATCTAGTAACTACCCCAGACAGGAGAAAGTCCACGGAAGTATTCCATATAAATATGTTGAAACCCTACCATAGGTCCCCTGATTCCTCTCCTCCAGATTCTCCCACTTTGGCAGTGAATGTCAGGACCTGTGGACAGCCTGGTGCGGACGAAGTCTTCAGTTCTCTTACTGACCCGCAACAGACTGTTCCAGAGCCTGAAGGTATCCATGCAGACATTGACTTGTCATGTAGCCTATCCAACTTTCAGTATAATTCAGTAGCTTGGGGGGAATTACCATCTAAACTATGTCATCTTCCCTCTGATCAAGCGAACCAACTAATCTCTGTTTTATCTCGGTCTCCCAGTGTGTTCCGTGATACTCCAGGGATCACTTCTTTGGCCTTGCACGACATCGACGTAGGGGATGCAACTCCCATTAAACTATCCCCCTACCGTGTCTCACCACAACGCAGGAGTATACTGCAGGTCGAGCTTGACTTCATGTTTTCAAACCAGCTGATCACAAGGGCCTTAAGCCAGTGGAGTAGTCCGGTCATACTTGTGCCAAAGCCAGACGGGAGCCATAGGTTATGTATGGACTATAGGCAAGTTAATGCTGTCACAAAGAACGATACCTACCCACTGCCACGGATCAAAGATTGCATTTACCAGGTTGGCCTCATACAGCAGTAAGTTTAACTTATTGAGAGGATTTTGGCAATTAGCTCTCCCTTATAGCGAGGTAAATATCATGTTTTAGTACTGCGCTTTCAAGCCTTCAGCTGTGAGATAATGCCTTGCAGTTCAAATACCGCTCCAGCTACGTTCCGGCTATGCTCTGATGTGGTACCTGGAGACATTGCCTACTTTGGGTGATATCCTTATTATATCCTCATTATAATCTTGCTGTTGCCAATCTGGTGGTGAATCTATTTATGTATTATGTTTAATATTATGTACTATACTCCTTAAACTCTTTTCTAGGGGGGAGGTCTGACATACGGAGCCCTGTATGTTTATTTAAGAGTTAGAATTAGGAGTTGAAGGAATGCCAAACTACCCAGGCGGCGAAGCAGACCAGCGAGCGAACCAGTGAGTGGGAAACCAGCTCGTCCGCATACCAGCAAACAAGCCTTCACACCTGCGTGCGTCATAGGGGACCCTGCAAACTACTTCGATGACCCGACGCTATGACGTATGATCGACGCCAGGAGACTCCATTGGACCACGCACCTGCTACGCAACTCGAGGAGCTGTGATTGGAGCGCGCACCATCAACCGCCTCCTGATTCGTTCCTACACCATCATTGTTTAGTATATAAGACCCGAGTAGTGGGCATTCAAATCAGTCTCATTTGGAGTTGGGGAAGGTGAACTTGCAGCTGGAGGAAGACGGGGTGAAGTATTATAATGGGTTTGTGACTGTCAGTCAGATTATATAAGTGTGTGTTAAGTGTGTTCGGTGTAAACACTTACGTTATGTTGGTTAGTTAGATATGTGATTGGAAATTAACGTTAACGCTACTATTATGTACTTAACTATTTGATTGGGAATTAACGTTAATGCTACTATTATGTACTTAACTCTTTGATTGGGAATTAACATTAACGCTACTATTATGTACTTAACTATTTTAGTTGACTGACTTGTGGACTAAAGCAACTCTTTAAGTAATTGGGTTATGATGAAAGTAATACTATTGTTTTATATTAATACTTAAGAGTTCTTTAATTTTCTTTTAATTAAGCTTACATTGCTTAACGGTGCTTAGTACGGTGATACTATTGTCTCTTATTAGTAATATCGCCTTAGACTAACATGGCTGTTTTAATGTTACTTCTAGTGATTTCCTAAGCTGAAGAAAATTCTTTTAGCTTCAAAATATTATTTTTGCTTTTCATATTATTTGAGAGAGACCTGAATCGAATCTATGAAGCGATCCTGTAACTTAATTTACTCATAATCAAACCTCAATGTTACGTGGTTAAGAAATACATTTATCTAATTATTAAATATTGTGACGTTAACCACTCCGTTAGAACCGCATGGCTTGTCCTACAGTGACTCGCTAGGATTGCCAGGGCAGTGGATGTGGCTACAGTTGGTGTATTGTTGTGTGCTTTATTTCATATGAAAGCTCGTGTCATGGGCAGTCCAGAAAGGCTCTTTGTTTTCACCCATGTCAAGGCTTTATATATTTAATTGCAAAGTATATGTTTTATCATTAAGTAGTAATGATAGGATTTGAGAGAGAGAGAGAGAGAGAGAGAGAGAGAGAGAGAGAGAGAGAGAGAGAGAGAGTAGAACAGAGTGTGGGGAGGCGCGCAGTGTTTTGCTATACTCGATGACGTCATAGCTGGCTGGCCTCGTGGGGATTCGTTGGAGGAGTTTTTACCATGCTTGGTGACGTCATGTTTAGCTAGCTTCTTTAGCATTGGCTAGAGGACTTGTTACCGTTTTTCCTACGCGGTTCGAACTAGTGCTAGTATATATACAGCTCTCTGGCCACTCTCTCCCTCAGATCTGGTTTCTAGAACGCATCCCTCTTATCCCTTTGATACCTGTCTCCCTTGCTGCACCTGAGAACCTTTTCCGCCTATCTCTCTCATTTTCCATATCTTTCACCACCTTTTAGTAATATTTTTTTTTTTTTTTTTGTTCTATGTGATTGAGGGAGGCAAAAGGCATTACTGCCTATAGCGAGTGCCTCCCCCATAGTTGAAAGAGTGACAGGGCCAAAATCAAGGGACGTTCGAGCCAAAATGCCTGGACACACAGAGTTTGAAGCAATATAAGTCATAGGAAGAGGGAAAGACTGATTCTGGGAGAGAGTTCCAGAGCTCAGCTGTTGAGTAGAAGAAAGTTTGAGAGTAACGTTTCACTCTTGGGTTGGAGAGTTGCACAGAGTAGGGGTGGGATTGAGTTGCAAGACATGTACCACGTGCCCTACGTAAAGGAGGTGGTATGCACTGGGATAGCTCTGAGGAACACTGATTATTATAGTAGCGATAGAATAGCGAGAGAGATGCAACATTGCGGCGGACAGAGAGAGACTGCAGAGAGTTGGTGAGTGGACGGGAGTTAATGATACGAAAGGCCTTCCTTTCAACTTTGTCTAGGAGAGCGGTGTGAGAGGAACCTCCCCACACATGTGAACAATACTCAATACAAGGGTGCACTATGCCCCTGTACAGAGCAAGAAGCTGTGCAGGGGAAAAGAACCCCCTAAGGCGGTTGAGCACACCGAGCTTCTGGGAAGCTGCCTTAGCAAGACTGGTAATATGGTCCTTCCAAATGAGAGCAGAAGAAAAAGAGACACCAAGAATATTGAGAGAAGATGAAGGGTTGATTTTTGTATTGTTGAAGAATAAGGGATAGTCCGCTGGGAGATCCTGACGGGTAGATACCCCCTCTGGTTAACTCTGCATAATCAGCTTCATGCTGGCCAGTTGCATTGTGCGTTAAGGTCTGATATAACCCATGTATGTTACTTGTTAAGATAAGTTGATCACGAAGCATTGGTTGGCATTCATATTGTTCAGTACCGCTTCCTATAATTATTAGTGTTCTGCTAGATTAGATAATGCTAGACTAGGAGTCTGATACTATAAGGTATTGTTTCCGATGGGTGCTGGCTTTAGTTAAAAGCTGCACGACATACCTGAGAACTGGAGTTGATTGGGTAAATTCTAGTCTGTGTGCCATTGAGAGTAGAGCATGCACGAATGAGGGCTTTTTGCCTATACCATTCCGCACTGTTCTAGGCTCGGTTGTTTGTCTTTGAGGTACGCCAGGAGAACGCTTAATACTTCGGTATTAAGGTTTCACAAGAGAGCTACCCTTCCCTATAACGTAATATTTGACGCACAGACTTGAGATTTGCACTAGGCTATGCGGCATCCCATGAGCACCAGTATCTCGTATCATTGACTCTAGCTAGACTTTATCAGTCATAGTAGACATTAAGTATATTAAACCAATTACTCTTATTATGCATACCCGTTTATGATTACACAAGCATTTCGCAGCCTAGTTTGATGTATAGAGACACAAACGACTTAGGCTCTTTTTGTTGATAGGAATACTGCATTGTCGTGGCGATTATTATTATTGTTGTAGCGTTTAGGATATTCTTGGCTCCGACTGCATTATATATCCTGCCTTTTTGTGTGCATAGCCTGCACAAGCATTGTTCCGCTGCCTGCCTTTTTGGGTTCCATTTCCGATTCGAGCATCTTGATAGCATCTAACATTTAAAGAAGATTCCTTGTTGGTGTTGAAGGACTTTAGTGCACTTTCCTTCATGCAGGAGTGCCTGACATTTATTGATTAAAGTAACGTAAACTGTAACGTCTCTTACCACCTTACGTTGCATACCATAACCAAGCACCTTCGGTTATATTTGACTTTATATTGTCCTTGTACCAATTTTGGTTTGTTTAGTTTGCAAGTTTTACATTTTAATAGGTAGTAATAGTCTGTTTTTACATAACATTAAGCCTAGAGTAGACGCACATTTATTGAGAGTTTGATAACCTATTATTGCATATAGAACTCTGTAGAGTATTTGTGTTCTTTGTTCACTGGGAATATACATCAGAGGTTGGATCTAGCGCTTTCCGTTGTAGCATTTATGCCATTACTAGTCCAATGAATAAGAACCCTGATATATTTAAACCTCAGTCGTAACAATATATATCTAACTTTTTATGTGACTTTGATATTAATCCTGATGATAATAATATTATAATACTATTAACGTAAGACAAGAACCAAGAATAATTACATTAAATATAAATAAAAGGACATATAAGAAAACTAGCTATTCATTTCAAAAAGGGTAAGAGACAGAAATATTCTTACCTTAATATTTATCTTTCAGGACTTTTTATAGAATTAATAGTCCTTCTTTAGATATAACTTATTCGGTTCATAACCATAGCCTACTAAGCTTCGGTTAAATAATAATTATTTATAAATACTACATGACTTTAATTAGTTTCAGTATTTGTTCATAATTACAGAGTATCAGTCAATAAAGGATACCAAGTCCTAAGATCCAAAAGGAAAGGAAGCAACAACAGGAAATAATTGTATTAGATTTTACTTTTGTTTTGCCTTCAGCTGACTGATACCTTAATATATATCTCTGTGCTATCTAGATTAATCAAGTTAACCACTTGAGGATCAAGATACGTAACAATGCATACAAATTATTAGTTTCTCACATAAAAAAACACACAGATTCACCCATTTACCATGTCAAGTGTTCCCACCATTGCACAAAATGACGTCATGGTAAACACGCCAGTTCGCGCCACATAAAATAACTTAGATAAGCTATATTTCTATGATGTTAAAACAAATTGATGAAAGTTCTTCAGTTACATGTACCTAAAACCAAGCAGATCCCAATGGACATTGTAGTTTGAATAGGTTTCATCCCTGGAATTCACCTTTAAAAGATACGTTTCCCTTAAATATAGGGAAGAGTGAATGAAGGGGAAAAGTCTTACAGTTAAGTCAAACCTTACAAAAGATACTAAAAGGGAAAGTACATCTTCTTCCTGTTACACACCAAAAGGGGAAGTACAATTTCTTCCTGTTACACACCAAAAAGGGAAGTACAATTTCTTCCTGTTACACACCAAAAGGGAAAGTACATCTTCTTCCTGTTACACACCAAAAGTGGAAGTACAATTTTTTCCTGTTACACACCAAAAGGGGAAGTACAATTTCTTCCTGTTACACACCAAAAGGGAAAGTACATCTTCTTCCTGTTACACACCAAAAGGGGAAGTACAATTTCTTCCTGTTACACACCAAAAGGGGAAGTACAATTTCTTCCTGTTACACACCAAAAGGGGAAGTACAATTTCTTCCTGTTACACACCAAAGGGGGAAGTACAATTTCTTCCTGTTACACGCCAAAAGGGGAAGTACGATTTCTTCCTGTTATACACAAAAGGGGAAAATACAATTTCTTCCCATTACACAATATTTTATTCAGTGGTAGCAGAGGTTCATATAATAATAAAACATGTACGTCACAATAGATTAATAGTGATTGATGATAAAATAAGTGCCCTCGCTCACACCTCGGCACCGCTCAGCTGATCGGCCTGGGCCAAACCACACCTACAAACGTACGATAAACAGTAAGAGGAAATTATGTGTAGTCTGTACTATTAGATTCAACAATAGGAGTACACTTTCACAATACAACAGTTGTAATGAAATTGTACATAACCGATGTACTTACGTTAACAGTAGAAACGAAGTGGAATGCGTTAAATGTGGGACATCACTGTACGAAATCAGACAAACATTTGTGATATATGTGAATCACCCATAACACGACGACAGAGGATACAAAACTGTGTTAAATGTAAAGCTGTAGCTCACATGAAGTGCATTTCTAAGAAGACCGACAGTAAAGAACATAACTTGTTATGCAAGAAGTGTGCCTTGCATTTATTACCGAATGGTAATGTAAATGAACCAACTAACAACTCAAAATCCAGCCAGGACACATTCAAAGATGAATATAGAGTTTTCACCAACAAAGGGCTCCATCTCATCCACATCAACGCCAGATCAATGTATCATAAATTGTCAGAAATTAACTTGTTAGCTAATAAGGCCAAAGCTTCAATAATTGCAATTACAGAAACCTGGCTGGACTCGAGTATAAACGATGGTGAAGTAAACATTCAAGGTTTCAATATGGTTCGCAATGATCGTAATAGACAAGGGGGAGGAGTATGTCTGTATGTAAAAAACAACCTCACACACACAATTAGGAGCGACCTCAATGTAGAAAACCACGAAGCTCTTTGGATTGACTTACACCTGCCTAGGACAAAACCCATCACAATTGGGGTGTGCTATAGGCCACCAGACCACACACAATTCTTAAACAAATTTGAACGAACTTTGTCAGTACTAGACCCCCGGAATGAATCTATTATACTAGGGGATTTTAACTTGTGTTACAAACAACAAAATAATAGGCTTGTACGAGAATATAGGCACATACTGACGATGCGCAATCACAAACAACTCATCACAACCCCCACACGTATCTCTGATAACACTGCTACAATATTAGACCATGTAAATTGTAACAGAGAGGACAAAATATCACAGTCAGGGGTTATACAGACAGGTATAAGTGATCACTTCGTCACATACTGCACACGTAAAACTCCAAAAGTTACCCTAGAGAATCACAAAGTCATTAGAACAAGGTCACTCAGAAACTACAACAAACAATTTTTTTTGGACATTTTATGGAATACAGATTGGTCTCCAGTGTTTAGAAATACATACGTTAATGACGCATGGGTTGGCTTCAGAACCATCATTACAAACATCCTAGACGAAATAGCTCCTCTGAAAAATATACGAATTAAAACAAGATCAGACCCATGGATCAACAATGACATACTACACCATCTAGAACATAGAGACAAACTGTTAAAAAGGCTACTGAAACATGAGTTCAACAGGGCTAGGAATAAACTAAGTAGGACAATTAAATCAGCGAAATCTAATTATTTCCACAGTAAAGCAGAGGAATATCAGAGTAACCCCAACAAATTATATGGAGGCACTTAAAAACAACGGGCTACAGCAAGAAGAGAAGGGATTCATCTAACACTAATATTGCTCTCAAAATTAATGATCAGATTTGCCATGATAAACGACAAATTTCAACCTACTTCAACTTCTGCTTCACCTCCATAGCAAACACTTGCACAGAACCTACCGCAACCTCTCTATAAATACACCACAACAACAGCCACCTTTCAAAATTTCTACAGGGATAAAGGCATACACCCGAACACTTTTGGACTGCAAAATGTTACACCAAAATACACATTTGAGGAGCTCTCTAACCTAAATGTACATAAAAGCACAGGACCAGACAAAATTCCTGCCAAATTTCTACGAGATATATGGAGCCATTGGTATCGAAGGTCCCCTAACCCACATCGTCAACCTGTCAATTAACACCAACACTGTACCTGCTGAACTGAAGGAAGCTATTGTAACCCCTCTATTCAAGAAAGGAAATAAATTAGATGTTAGCAACTACAGACCAGTTAGCATATTATGTATTGTATACAAAATCCTTGAAAGAGCTGTATACACCCAAATTGAACACTACCTCAAAGAAAATTTTCTATTCTATAAGTTTCAATCAGGTTTCAGAGGCATGTACTCGACAGAAACCTGTCTCATCCACTTAACAGATCACATTCGTAAAGAAATGTTTAAAGGTAACTACACCGGTATGGTTCTTCTTGATCTACAAAAGGCGTTTGCTATAGTAGACCATGATATCCTATGTAATAAACTACAAGCAATGGGCATTGGGTTAGTGAACTGGTTTAAATCTTATCTTAGTGGTAGAACACAAAGAGTCAAAATTGATGATAATCTATCTGATCCTATGCCAATTAACTGGGGTCTCACAGGGAAGCATCCTTGGTCCCTTACTCTTTCTCTGTTATGTGAACGACATGGAACTGAGCGTCTCGTGTAAATTATTACTGTCTGCTGACAACAGCGTGCTTCTTGTTTCAGGAAAAGACCCAATAAGTATTGCCGCCTCACTTTCCAAAGAACTAGAATCGTGTAGTGATTGGCTAGTGGACAATAGACTATCTCTTCACCTGGAAAAGACAGAAGCCATCTTATGTGGAACAAAACGCAAATTGAAAGACATTGAGGGCTTCTTGGTCAACTGTAATGATATTCCTATAACAACAGTGTCACAAGTGAAATATCTCTGACTAAAACTGGACTCGACTCTGTCAAGTGAAACAATTTTGAAATCTATCCTGAGTAAATGTAGAGCACGTATAAAATACCTGTATAGACAGGTGGGATGCTTCCCAGCGGCGACCAAAAAAGACCCTATGCCAAGCGCTTGTTCAATGTAATTTTGACTATTCTGTGTCATCCTGGTACTCTGCATCATCTAAATTAGCAAAGCGCAAACTTCAGGTCACTCAAAATAAAATGGTTTGGTTCATGCTGAACCTAGGACCCAGATCGCATGTTGGCCAGGAACAACTTCAGTCACTTGGTATGCTCAATGTCTCTGACAGGGCCAAACAAATCAGACTCATTAATGCCTTCAAGATATTTTATGATAGGGCTCCAGAGTATTTAAAGAGTAATTTTGTTAAAGCAAATGAGAGGATTGGACATCATACAAGGAATAGGATGTATAGTTTTACGGTCCCGAGAATCCAAGGACAGGGTAAGCTAACATTCTTCTTCACTGCCATCAAAGACTGGAACAACCTACCCCAGTCAGTCCGTGAAAAGAGAACATTGTATTCCTTCAGACGTAGCTTGAAGGAGCACCTGAACCGAACAGCTATGAGAAGGGAGCACCAAGTTTATGTCTACTACTAAATACGACATAAGAGATAGGCAAAACAAACTGAAATGATTACTGAAATATTTTGACCAGTCCAATCATAGAATGTAAGGTATCTTAATATAACCCCCTAGAAATACTTTCTCTAAAGTATCTACTTTTTGTTATTCTCTCCTTTTTCCCCAGCTAACCTAATCCCACAAGGACCCCAATGGAAATACGCCTAACGGCCTTATTGGGTTATCCTTAGTTGGAATTATGCAAAGCTGGTAAATGTCATATTTGTAACATATTATGTGGTACCAACATTGTAAAATGCTAACTGTATATATATTATTATTATTATTAACAATGGTTAGTACAAATATAGAGATCAAAGTCTCACAAATATAGGTAATCAATATTAAACAACAATATAGTGAAGTCAATAGAGACAAATAAATTGGTATAACATCTAGATTCTAGAGGGAATTATCCTCAAAGTACATGTAAATCGTTCGAAATAGGATCTCCCCTGCTCAGGTAATGTTCCAGAAGTGTGGCGAAATTAGCAATGTGGCCCCATATGGGGACAGGCACTTTAAACGCCTCTCACCCGAAAACTAATTGATGGATTTTTAATGTCTTGTTACCAATAGAAACTACAATTAATGCTTAATATTATGTTAAGAGCAAATTACACTACTGTAAATATTAAGTCTTTTAAAAAACAAAAAAATGAAAAAAAAAATGGTCAACAAAAGTGAGGCATATCTCATACATTACATAAGCTGGATTAATTTAGTTGCAGAGCGATGGAGGGGATGGCTGAGGGTCTTGGCTGACAACAAGGCAGAACTCTGGGGCTAAACAAAAATTGATACAAAAGGGAAATTTGTAGTCCACATTTGGGATTATGGACCCCATATATTTTTTTTTTTTTTTTTTTCTATATTCCAACTTACTTCCTCTCGGGCATAGGCTGAGAGCCTTAACATTCACCGCTTTACAATGAACAGTGAAGCCCGTGAGGTCTTGTTCCAGTCTAGGGAGTGAGACATGTGAAGCACGTAGAGTACAACGAGCACCTGCCATCTTGCCTTCACATGAGGCACGGTGCTCACTCATGGCCCGAAACGACCCCATCTCTGAAGCCACCTCGTTCCCGTGCTTCACTGTCTCACCCCCTACACTCGGACTCTCACACTTACACACACACAACGCCACCTGTTGAGCAGATAACTCACCAGGCATTGCACCCCTATAGCATATTTTGAATATGGGAATATTCATACAGTGCTATTTAATCAGGGAACAATGAGGGTATTTTATTGACGTTTCGGTGGGCTTGTGGTAATGCACTGATACCAGGTACAGCACAAATTCCATCCCAATAATATCTTCCCATTGATACATCGGGATTTGAACCCGGGACCTTTGGATTACCAGGCCAGTGGCAAGACCACTCCACCACACCTCCCCTGACCGGACAGGTTGGTACAGGAAAGGGGAGGAGAGAGAGCGGTGGCTCACACCCTCTCCCAGTCGTAGGACGATGCGGACTGACTGCTCGTCTTCCTAACTTCTTGCCATCGGCCTCCGGCCGTGAAATATTCTCGAAAAACCTGTTTTACGCATATTTTTTGCCCCATATGGGGCCAATAAGCCTGAGCAGGGTTAAATGGATCCGCAGAGGGTGCATAAAAGGTTTAAATACCATCCGAGCCAGATGGACTTAAGCACACGGTATATATCAACAGAAACTGAACAGATACAGCAATAACATAAGAACGATCTTTTACATCAAAGAAGAACGGTGGTGATAATAATCCACCGACAAAGTATATATAAAAGATAGATAACAATTATCTACAAAGTGATCTACGTTAACATAACATCAAATCAAATTATAGCATAGAATCACTGATATTGAAGCACTCAACCTTGCTTGGCAAACACTCACTGAGTTTAATTATGAACCTGGCGACATAGACAGACAACCTCAGGTGTCTAACGAGTTATCTGAATTACGTGTAAAGGTGTTGTATATAATTCACTAGGGTATCTGGTATGTATATTTCCTCTATGACGAGCCACAGAAATCCGAAGACTCGAGAAAGTATATATAACGATATCCGGATAAAGATGTGTAATGTTTCCCTAAAGCGGGATCACAAGATCAATCAAAAGACAGAAGAAGAGGCTTCTCTAATTACGTTATTATTATAAGACACTCGGTACACCTAGGATTTTAACCCTTCACTAAATCGCATTACCACTTCGAAAAAGAAGTTCACATAAAGGAGGCACTGGAGTCACAGGGAAGAATACTGGCTGAAGATTCGGGGCACGGTAGGTCAACACGGCACGAATTCCCTACTCAGGGCCAAACAATTGCAGGTACACTTCCTCTTGTCTCTGGACTCGGCTCCTCTCCTTTTGGTCCGCTCGGCAGACACGCACACTGGCCTCGGGAACAGAACTCCTTTCTTTGACCCTGGGAACAATAGATTTGCCCAGAGTACTGGGTAGGTTGGGTAGGGCGACTTGAATATTACTTTCCTCCGTTTGTCTTTTAGCTGGTGGACTTGCTATAGGTAAACGAGGGGAAGACGATATCTTTTGTCTTGGGGGTTTCTGTTTAGGTAAGAATTGTTTGTCAGAGATTCTTGAAGGATCTACACGAGAAACAACTCATGCTCTGGGTTTCCCTGAATCCTCCCATGCATGATCCCCTTTCAGAGATAACCGTGGTCGCTTGGATTGCAAGTAATTTCCTGAACTCTGAAGGACTTTTGGATTTGCTCCTGAATCCTCCCGTGCATGATCCCCTTTCAGAGATAACCGTGGTCGCTTGGCTTGCAAGTTCTTTCTTGAGTCTTTAAGGACCTTTGGATTATATTCCACTACAATCTGTCCTAGCGCATTGAGCGATCTAGGCAACTGTTCTCTTTTAGGTAATAACCCAGATTGTGTGAGATGATAAGCCTCAGTTACTTCCGGATTGTATTGAACTGCAACTAGGTTAGGCCCATTCAGAGGTCCTAACAACTGGCCTCCTTTAGGTAATAGCCCTAGTTGTGCACTATGACAAGCCTTTGTATCCTCTTTCCTTTCTACCTTTACAGGATTCAAATATTTGTCTCAAGCCAGCAAGCTGATTGCTTGCCTTAGGTCTGGCCAGCGTGGGTAGTGTCTCTTTCGGCTGCGTGGTCAGGTTGGAGGTGTCTCGGGCCAGCAAGGGCACGCAGGAAGAGGTTGGTCCTCCTGCAGGAGCAGGGGCAGCAGCTACCTTTTTGGGCAGCCCTTATTAAAATGTAAAACTTGCAAACTAAACAATCCAAAATTGGGACAAGGACAATATAAAGTCAAATTAAATTATCAAAATCGCTATGTGGAAACAACGCTTACTAAAATGAAAATAATTAAATAAAAGAACACAATCCACCACATAAGGTGTACATTACTACATGAACAAGTTAATCTGTTTCCCAAGCAAACTAATCGCACATATAACAACGCACTAGATTGGTTCCAAGTCTCAGAGAACTGCCATATGAAGGGAGGCTAGACAAATTAAATCTACCGAGTCTAAAAGAGAGGAGAGAGAGAGGGGAGACATGATAATGATGTACAAATGTACCCGGGGGCTGGAGAGGCTGGATAGGGAGGATATATTAATTATGGATACAGGAATAACTAGAGGCCACAGCTACAAAGTAAAAAGACCTACCTGCAAGAACGATATCAGGAAGTTTAGCTTCCCCTATAGATGTATTGACAAATGGAAAGGGTTGGAGGAGGAGGTGGTGGGGGCAAGGAACATCCATATTTTCAAGAAAAAATTGGATAAAAAGTAGACTGAGAGACGGGACAACACGAGCTTAGCTCAACTCCTGTAAACTACAATTAGGTAAATACAATTAGGTAAATACTATCGTCACGTTAAAGGAATTAGTCAAGTTTGGGAAGTCCGGGAAGTTCTGGTAAATTTTACTAAATAGTCGAGGTGAAGTAGAACTGCGTTGGGCACCTCTGGCTGGTGTGGTTGAGAAGATATTGGTGGTAGCATCTTTCTTGTTGTGGCCACTTTTGAGGTACTTATTTAGGAGTTGAATTGGAAGTGTTTGAGGTTGTTTGGAGGTGCTGGGTATAGTTTCCCTGGTTCCTGCTGTTTTTGCCTTACGGGGTTTGCATGGATTTGGTGAAGGGAGCCGTGCAGGGTTTGTGAGACGTGGAATTGTTGTTGAGGTGCTTATTGCTGGTGAACGCACATGTTCTGGGCTTCTTTTTCTCCATTTTCGAGCTTGTTCTTGGACTGGTTGGTAATCTCGTAAGCTGGGGGCAAGTGGTGTTGAGGATGTGTGAAAGTCTGTAGCCTCTGGGTATTGCAGGAGAGTAGTAATTGGCGTTAGACTGGTCACACGTGTTGGTAGTTGGACAGGTTTATAATTGTCTGCCCGGTTACGAGAGAGTGGTACGTTTTCTTTGACGCGTAGTATCTGCAGGTTTTCTATGGTGGCCGAATAGAGGGGTGTCTTAAGTATATTTCGGACCTCCCCGATTTTGTGGTTTGATGTCTGTCTGATTGCGCCAATTCTCTCCACTGTGTTATGGCTAGACGTGGTGAAGTTTTGGTCAGCCTGCATCTCAGTATGACCACTGCAGGATTTTCTAAGATCGGTACTCAGTTGGAAAATTGTTTCTTACTTGTCACTGGAGAGTAAGGAATAGCTGGAAAACTTGGGCCACCCTTGATACTCTTGGGATAAATGGTTCGGTGCACTGGTACAGAATTGTTTACTTCAATAGATGTGTTGTTGTGGGTTCAACAATTAACACCTTAAGAGCGGGTGGAGGAGTATATTTGATGTGCCGCCCAGCGGGGGGTTTTACCGTAAACGAGCTTGTTTCCGTGCTCGTTTTCATGCATAAACAAGAGCCAGAGCATAATATAAGTATACATTCCTGAAAGGGCGTTAATTCAGCTTTCCAATGACACCAGAACCATCCTTCTACGATGGCTGGTTGTCTTGCACCGTTTGTGCAATCGAAGGGCAAAATCGGTAAAATACGGTCATTTTCTTACATTATTACGTGTGAAACGAGTGAGAGAGGGTGGAGTACAAAGGAGTACAGCTCAGTAGCTCCACGGCCACCGTGGTGAGCGGTCATGAGGTAACCTACGCTCCTCCCACTGCTCCGCTCTCTCTCAGCGCACATTACGTGCTCAAAATTGCACTCGACAATAGCCGGGACCCGCCACATAGGCCACATTTATTTAACTCGATAATAGCCGGGTGCCGCCAGTTAAGGGTTAAGCCATTATTAGACACTTCACTGCATGTAACTAATATAACTTTCTTACCCATAACCGCGGCACTATTTAAAATAGAGAATGCTGACACTGGCCAGCGCTCTATTCGTAGTAGACCAAACTATCTATTAACCCTTGTCTAGCAGGGGTTTTTGGGCTATTTTGGGCATATTCAGGCCCTCCTGAATGATCAATCAAGTATCTGCATGAAAAGAAATGTATTCAGCAAAAAGCTAGGCGCTAAAAGCTTCAAAATGAGACCAGAACGAGCTACGTAGCACTCGTCATTCTCACGCAGTGGTACCACTAACATGGGAGTTTAGCGTACAGCGGCATATTTTTTCCCGCTACGCTCACTACTGGTAACACTGCCGGCCTCTCGAGAACAGAGGGAGTGTGAGTCAGTGGGCGGCGGTAAGCCCTGGGTGTCGGCTGTGTGGCCTGCTGCGCTCCCGGCCATTTGCGCTCAATTTTAACCCTTTAAAAGCCTTAATAATGCTCCTAACTTGCTGCAAATTGGAGCCCGACTTAAGGCGGGCCCCGCCAGTTAAGGGTTAATTGTCTTTCGCATTGGCGAGATATTATTAGACTAGTGCTCTGTGAGAAACCGTATAGCTTAAAACGGCACGCATCAGGGAGTCCTTTCGAGATAGAAATATCTCGAAATAAGGTCAACGTATACCCATCACCCTCAGTTCTGAAAGACTCTTATAACGGTCAGAACAGTTAAGATAAGTTGCGTAGAAAACGACTATCTTACGTTCGTTCGATAACGTGTTGCTGATGCACTGGCATTTCGCATTTGATATTTAAGACCCAACACCAAGATTCTGAAAGTTCTGCATCAGAACTCTTATAAAGACCAGAGCAGTTAGTGAGTTCTCTCCTACGTTAGCTCGATTCTACTCTACCTATGTACTGGCATATGGTAGGTATCATTCAAGGTCCAACACCAAGAGTTCGAGTACAACTGCTGTCCACTAGCCACGTCAGGACAACCACCACAGCCCAACTTATACCTCGAAGACTACAGAGTGCCCTCTACAAATAAATAGTGAAATTATACGCTTTTGAAATACACGGAAGAAGTACCTGTGAAAAGTGATTAATACTGAGTGTTACATAGAGAAGATTTTAATTTCATCAACAAATAGTGATGCGCCTTATATATACAAGGAAATACTCCAGTGAAACCACACTCTCTTTTTCTTATGCTAAATAAAATATAAATAAAGTACTAGTGACGCCCATTTAAATTAGGGAAGTACTAATATTAAAACTGATCATATTGATAATCAGTGAATTATAAATATATTTGCTAGAAATATGTGAAAGAGGAAATCAACAAGAAAACCTCTGAGTTATCTAGTCTAGAGCAACTCTACGCATTTAACTCCGATCCATAGACACACAGTTTCAAATTAAAAGTTTAACAGCACAAGCGTAATACCTCAGTTGAAGGAAGTACTAGTTACCTATTTACCTTTATAACAGGACAAGTGTAATACTTCAATTAACCCGGGAGCTTCGGGAAGACTCTTAAGATCCTAGGCCTAAAAAAACACATTTAACCTCTGGGCTGCGCAGCCCCTGTAGTATACACCATACCCCTTTACGTAGGTATTTTCATTCATTCCTCACTAAAATTGTTAATTTACCATAAATATAAATAATACTTATCCATATGTCCCTATTTTACGTTTAATATGAAGATAGTAACATGTGACAACAATAAAACAAGTGGGAATAGTGTTTAGATGGTCAATATCGCGAATAAATACGGAGCGGTCCATTCATGAAATGTGGAGTAGAGCAAGGCAACCCCACCTCTCGCGAGGTCTGAAGCATGACTGAGTGTCTCACCCCACCCTCTACCTTACGCAACACACTCGCTAGTCACATAACCACACCCTGCAACCGGCTTACAGATGTTAGCACAAAAATATACCAATGAATAATGGAATAACAGGTAAAATAGGCGATAATTGAAAGGGGGGGGGGGGGGGAGGAGGGGACTTTGAAAGCTGTGGAGAAGTGATATGAGGTATGGAGAACAAAAAAACAATTGTTTCAAGTGCTACTGGGGCCTTTAAAAAAAAAATAAAAAATTAGGCCTAGGATCTTAACCCTCGGGGTCCGGGGGCTCTCAAATGAGGCGATCGTCGTGTCCGGGGGTATTCCTGAAACATGGGCATCTTCATAATTCGATATCTACTGATTGAGACCACCTAGAGCAGTCAACTTAATTGCATAGTGTAGAACCAACCTCCGTCTGTAGAATGTCGTTGAGTTGACATCGCTACGACAAGTGGTTGCCGAGATATGATGATAGGATTGGAGGTAATCTCCCGCATATTTTCGCCTGCGTCCGAACGCTTCGCCGCGACCCTGGCTAGCACGCACTAAGTCACTCGTCGCTTCGGTGGCTTTTGTACCGGTACACGATATTATGTTTTTATGGAGATAATGTGATATTATTGTGTCATTTATTACTTGTTCAACCATTATTTGAGTTATATGAAACTTTATATAACATATTTCACTGTTATTGTAATATTATTGTGTCACTTTCACTTTTATTGTAATATTATTGTCACTTTCACTGTTATTACTCTTCTTGTTATGAATTATTGTCACTCTCACTGTTATTATTGAGTTATTATTACTTGTTATACATTTTGTGTCACTTTCACTTACTAGGTTAGAGGCTAGGCTACGCAAGCGTACAGTACCGTACGATATCGTAATTGACACTTGTAATTATTACATTTGGTTGTTTCTTTCACTTAGACATATTGTTATATTGTGTTTAGTGTCACTTTCACTTATTACAGGTTTCACTTATAAATTCTTATAGAATAGTTACCCTAATATATAGTTGTTGTGTCTCTTTCACTTGCACATATTGTTATATTGTTTTTAGTGTCACTTTCACTTGCACATAGTGTTTTATTGTTTTAGTGTCACTTTCACTAGTGTTCTCAGGGTCAGTGCCACTTAGAAGTTTACCAGGATGTGGAAATCATTGTGGCAAGGCGTGATGCACAGTGCTACCTGACATTCCTGGCACTGATACAAGGTTTTGGTGATTTTCTGGGGTCTTCGGGTGGTGTGGCTGCAGACATGGCACCGTTTCTGGGTCTTGCGACCAGCAGCTACTGGAAGGCCGACGATCCTGTGCTTCTTGTGGTGTTCGGAAGCGTATGTGCGGTCCATGGTGCCAATTCCTGGCATATGTTGAGCTCGTGGGGAATCCTCAGGCACGGCATATTCCCCAATGAGATCCAGAATGAGCTGTTTCTGGAATCTCCGAAGGTTGGTGTACTTCCTGGGCATTGTGGGGTTCATCAGCTTGTACAGGTTGTACGAGTTCAGCACAGACACATCCATCATGTGCAGGAAGAACTTCTTATACCACCTGCAGGAAGTCCGCAGGCAGTCGATGAAGCCGACCTGCATGTCTGACTTGTCAACCAAACGCATGTTTATGTTGTAGTCCATAACTGCGTCTGGCTTCATGATGGGCTCCCTGGTCCTGTGGTTGACTTTGCCAGAGTCAACCTTGTGGATGATGCCCTTGCGGATGGTGCTGATCATGTTGACCTTCCTTTGGTCGTGCCAATGGATTGCCAGCATCGGACCATGTTGCTTGAGGAAGATGTCCTTCTTCTTGGTCCTTTTTGGGGAATTCCGGCATGTTCTTCCTCGTCCCCCGTACTGTGCCCACAGTCTGGGTTTGCTGCCTGTTCAGGTACTTGGTGAGGATGGGGGACGTATAATAGGTGTCCGTGTAGAGTATGTGGTTCTTGTTGAAGTAGCGATCCATCATCGCCTTCACCACTGCTCCACCGAACCCTATTTCTTGATCTGCAAGAACCTCACCCTCCTTCCCACTGTAGACAATGAAGTCTAGCACATAACCCGTCTTACAGTCACAGAGGACGAAGAGCTTGATGCCGAATCGATGTCTCTTGGATGGTATGTACTGCCGGAAGTGAAGGTTCCCCCGGAACAGCACAAGAGACTCGTCGATCACGACCTTTTGAAAAGGCTTCAAGAATGTGGAAAACTTGGCCTTCATCATGTCGTAGAATCCCCTTATCTTCCACAGGCGGTCTGTTCGGTGTACATTGGTGCTGGTAACGAAGTGCAGGTTACCAAGTATGGCGAAGTAGCGGTCCCGGGACATAAGTTTGCCAAAAGCAGGTGTGGCAATTATGTCGCCTGTGATCCAGTAGTCTGCCAGCCGATGCTTCTTCACATGTGCCATGAGCATGGTCAGTGCTATGAACACATACATTTGGGCAATGATGACAGGCTTCCAGGCCTTCATGTGGAAACTATGGGTCTTGCCGCTGAGGTGGTCACTGAGGGCCTGCTGCTTATTGGTCTCATCGACAACATATGACATGACATCATTGTCGAAAAAGGCCTTGAATAGCTCGGCAGGTGTTGAGTTGGGTTCCCCTGGGAAAGATGGATCAATACCTGCGGCATGTTGGGCGTCATCGAATGTGGCATCTTGTGGCTGAAAGGTGGCCCCATCCTCCCACGTCCAGACATCAGCATGCCTGGCACGGGGACGGGGACGGGGACGGGCAGCAGGGGCGTCGGCAGCAGCAAGGGTGTCGGCAGCAGCAGGGGCGTCGGCAGCAGCAGGGGCGGCCTGGCCACGACTGCGGCCACTCCCACGGGCAGAGCCACGCCCACGCTGACCAGCAGGGCCCCTGGCACGGCCACATCCACGTCCAAGGACACAGCCATCCCGAGCACGGGGATGTCCACGGCCACGCCGGGGTGCTGGGTCGTCCACCCACTCAGCTTCGTCCACAACAGGGTCGTCTGGCAGGTCATAATTATCATCCCCAAAATCTGCACCGTGGTCATCCATATATCTTGAAGGGCGGCCATATTCGTGGGTGTCTTCAGGGTCATAGGTGGGATCCTGGTCATTAGTTGGTGGTGATACATCAGGTGGCGACTGCTGGCGTGGGTGGTGAAGGTGAGCTAGTTGGCTCTGAAGTTTTTAGGCGACGACGAGAGCGTTTTTGGGGCAGTTTAGGGCCTGAGGTGCTGCTTTGTGCCCCCCCTGTGGCTATGAACAAGACCCTTCTGGAGGTGCGTTGACCACTTGCACCACTTGTTGATGGCTGTGGGTCATGCTGGGACAATACCGCACCACTTGCACCACTTGTTGATGGCTGTGGGTCATGCTGGGACAATACCGCACCGCTTGCACCACTTGTTGATGGTTATGTGTCATGAGGGTACAATACCGCACCACTTGCACCACTTGTTGATGGCTGTGGGTCATGCGGGGACAATTCCGCACCACTTGCACCACTTGTTGATGGCTGTGGGTCATGCGGGGTCAATGACGCACCAGCCGCGGGTGAGGAGGTCCCGGGAGACATAGGAATAGGCCTACCCCCGCTCGACTCTTCACTCTCATCCTCACTATCAGCATCTTCACCTCTTTCCCTTTCGGCCGCTTCCCGTGCCTGCTTCCTTACACTATCCAGCACAGCTCTCCTATAAAAATAACTGGCTATTTTTGCTGGGGAATGAGTCCCCACAGCCTACACCGGAGTCGCAAGCTTGTGCGTCGTGTCACGTTCACGTGATGTGGGTAGAACACTTCCCATTTCACTAACATTTTCATCACCTTCATGATGTTCACCGCATCCAACATTGTCATCAACATTGTCATCATTATCATCATCACCATCGTCATCATCAGTGCTATGAAATCCCTGGAATTCTTCGCCATCTTCCACTTCATCAACATCTTCACTAACCACATGTTCTTCGTCAAAATCACTCGCAACCTCAATCTCACTAAATTCATCACTATCGTCACTTTACTCTTTTAGTACACGTGCAACACCACCGGGACTTAGGAATGCTTTCTTGGTCCTTTTAGCCTTGCCTTTCTTAGGCCTACGGGTCGCGGCGGCGGGCGTCGATTCGGACACAGCAATTTTTTTCGGGTTAACTCCAGCCATCTTGGATGCGAGATAAGAACTGATGCTGCCTGGTAGTTTGTGCTTGGTGGCGCTGCAGTCGCCCACGCACAAACAAAAATCCGCCCGCGCAATTTGAACATTTTGATTTTGATTTTGCCTCATATGAGGCATCCAGGACACCTAACCAAAATACGTTTTGCCTCATATGAGGCCTCCCGGATTCCAAGGGTTAAGAGTCTTCCCGCAGTCGCCCAGTAAAACCTCTTAAGAGTCTCCCCACAGCTGCCGGGTTAAAACACCCCAGTGGCACTAAAAAAGACACATTTGTGTTTAGGTGAAATAATTTCCCTCAATTACTTTCTACCACTCCTACACATGTGTCCGAACCCCCCTTTTCCCTTCCTCCCCCCTCCTCAAGTATCAGGTATTTTCTCTATTATTCCCAATATTCATTGAGTATTTTCATGCGAGAACGGGTGGGAGAGAGGGAGGAGGGTGGAGGAGTGTAACTCTGACCCTCCAAGCCAGTCTGAAGGCTCCCCTGGTCTCTCAGTACCGTCCGAGACATGAGAGAGGGAGGGAGTTTGTCTCTCACCACTCAAGGTCAGATTACGACTGTGGGGTTAAAATATATAATTTTCACCAGGCAATTGCTTTTAACACTTGTTTTATTGCTTTCCCATGTTCATATGTTCATATTAAAAGTAAAATAGGCGCATATGGATAAGTATTAATTATATATATGGTAAATTATCGATTTTAGTGAGAAATTAATCAGAATACCTTCACACCGCGGGCAATTTCAAATACCATACCTGCGCAGCTTAGAGGTTAAAGATATTCCTTATAATAACCTATCTATATCGAGTGCAAGTGTAAACACCTCGATTTAGGGGAGCACTAAAATATATTGTAGCAGCAACAGTCTTACGAGTGAACTTAGTGGAGCCTCGCTCGTGCGTCTTATATTTTGTTATTTACCATTATCTAGTATTACGTATGCAATATTCTTGTGCAAATAAATATATTATGAATGTACGTATTATTATAATGTAAAACTTGCAAAATAAACAAACTAAAACTGGGACGATACAAGATAAATGCAAAAGAACTGATCAAAATCGCTATGTGGAAACAACGCTTAATAAAATAAAATTTTGAAATAAATGAACACAATCCACCACATACAGTGTACACAACTACATGAGCAAGTCAATTTGTTATAAATATCCTTTAATACTTTCTGTGTATGTGTTAAAGCGAATTAATCTTCTCCAGTCAAATAGAACCACCTATTAAAACCAATCAGCTACAGTAAAAGCCTGGTATACCATTGGCGGCAGCAGTGGTCCTTGATTCGGGAAGAAGTAATTTGGCGCATAAAATCAGCAAAGGAGTAGAGCGTTCTATCACATATGTCATCATGGCTGTACGTTCGCACATCTCCATACACAAATATGAGGCAGAAACTTACGATATTCGCACATACCTAGATATGGTCAGCCCGGTACTCAGCCCGGCACACCAGACCGATCAATAAAAGATAGCTGTCTTATTAACTCACCTGGGAAAGACCGTGTCCCCGGATTATTGTGATCAACGCTGTTCAGCCATCACTAGGCCCGTTGTAGCCTTAAAACAAAATAAACGAGATCAAAATACTGAGGAAATCTGGACATTACCCTGGGAATAGTGACCCTAGAGGTAAAAGCCGCTTACCCTCTGTCCACTTTTGAGCAACAACAGCAACAAGTGTTCTGTGTGCTCTTAAGGATCCTTCCCTCAAGTGTTAGGGAACAGTTCGCCATCCACGATCCTGTGGGATTTACAAGGGACATCATCACTATATGCAAGCTGTTGGCCACCTGACCTAAACATTTCCTCAGTAGGGGCCATAATAAAGGTTAACCCCAGCCTCCATGTCTACAGCATCACCTTCAGCACCTCCGCCACCAGTATCCATTAACGTAGCAACTCCTACAGTGTCCTCACCACGTTTACCTGTCACCACTGTTAGCGTAGATCAACACCTCATCGCAAATGCCTCCGTCACCCCTCACCTTCAAATTAACCAAGTTACCCCTGCCTTAGCTACAGCCAAACCTTTGCACCCCCCCTCCCCCCCCCCCTCTCTCGTAATCACCCGCCCTCTCTTAACCTGGGAAGGGCGAGAACACTCTTAACCCCCCCCAGACATAAGTTGCTAACTTACTGATGGGGTGGCGGAGCTCCCGGTATTTCCCTCACAACACTTTCTCTGACACTGAGGTACCGGTAGAAGTCGGAGGTATTTGGGATTGCCACCAACCGACAGATTCTGATATAACTTACCTAACTTACCGAGCTCAATATGACGCAAATGCGTCATATAACTTACTTATTGAGCTACTTCAATAAACATTTGTGGGGAACGTTGTTGCTAAATGACTAAATGTGTGTGTGTGTGTGTAAATGTGCGTGTGTGTGTGATAGTTTTGTCTTCGCTATAAATGTCACTGGTGTAAAAATAAGTTCGGCTTTCAATATAATCGACTGACTAACGATTAATAATGAGACCCCTTGCCAATATCCCAATGTGAGGTAGATGAAACGAATTGGCTGATCAACGCATGGAGTACCAGAATAGTTTATATATATATATATACAGTATATATATATATATATATATATAATAAGATACAAAACAATAACAACCTACTGTATAATTATAGACCTATAACGTAGAAGTGCCGTTTTTCCCAAGCTCACAATGACATGCCCAACTCTGCTATGGGTTACCATCATCAACAATACTATAACAAAATAGTATATAAATAACGGTGGTTTGCGATTCCCATAAAAGGTGTTATCATTGTGCAGTCCACGCGGGATGTCGGTTTGGGTATTTATATATTTTGTGTAAAGTTTGAAAGGTCAGAAAAGGAAAGACAGCCCTGACACTCAGAATTTATGTAAACATCACAGCAAATTTTCTTGAACATTGATTTTTAGCTTTTATGGAGCCTCTAGCCGTTACCCACGCCCTGTCCCATGTAAAGTTTTGAGAGAGAGAGAGAGAGAGAGAGAGAGAGAGAGAGAGAGAGAGAGAGAGAGAGGGAGGGAGATAAAATGCTATAAACAGAGCGTCTAGACAAGATTATGGGGGGAAAACCTAACAGTGACCCATAAACCCAGAGGATGTTTTCCACATCCATAACCATCGTTATCACAACGTATATTCCACTTACACTATATATCTTATCTGTGGGGTTTTAACCTTATTTGGTCCGAGGAAGGTCTTTTTGGACCTTATGTTTAGCTGTGTTGGTTTGGAGATTTTAAGACGTTTCACCCCATTAGTTTGACGATAATAAGACGCTTCAGGCGTAGAGGGCTAATGATAGCGAGCCTGGAACTTGGAAGAAATCGGCCGGGTAATTTTTCTTAAAAAATATGTAGAGTCGTCTCCATAAGAAGTGATACAGGGTACACCCCCCATCCACCCTCCCAGGGAGGAAGGGATTATTTGGTAATGTTGGTATCCCTACACAAACTACCGAAATCGCCCACTCTCCAATTTCTTCCCTCCCTTTACCCCCAACACTTTCGCTCTCCCTCCCCCACTCACACATAATGTAGCGTTCTTTACCCTTAGTGGTTTTGTGTTGTTTACGTGTTTTATTGTAAATCTTGCAACATTTATTTACACGTGACCATAAATACCCCTTCTTTCTCTTTAAACACTTTAAAACCGTCCACTGCAGCCAGGCTATCATTAGAAGATTTTACTCAGGTTAGGAAGGACCTTTACGAATCAAAGGCGTAAACGCGAAATCAGGTATCCCTCTGACTCTCACATGTGCTTCCTAACTTGAATTAATTCGGTTAGTGATGGCCAACATGAAATCCATAAAGGCATCGTCCTATTGAAGAGGTTTATTTGTATTGCATGTATCCAAGTGTGAAGATGAATAATTACAAACACGTCTTTTGGCTTAAATGTATTCTGTAGTATACTAAATTTCCAATACACAATTAAAATAATGTTTTGTGCATGATTAATACAGTTACACAATTTTAGTTAATTGGAATAAAAATACATACAATACAACAGCATACCGGTTATCATCTTTTGCAAACAATAGACAACAATAATTCAAGCACACCCACATACACAGCTATATATACAGAAGGTAAATACACAGAAATATAAACCAAGAGTTATTTAGACAATACAGAAATATGATATAAATATTTAAATGTTAATGTTGAAATTGGGTGATTGGTACTAAGTCACAAATATTGACTTAGTTAAATAATCAAAGACATGGAAAGATATTGATAGACAGATATTGTAAGAAGTAATTGTATATAAATCATATAAGCATACTAATATGGAAATATACAAATGAACGATTGGGTCATATAAAGCATATCTCTTGTAGATCCAATTCATAGTTTCCAATGCATTTTGAGGAAAATACAGTACTTGATCATAATACCAAATCAAATAAAACTGATGGTAATCATGTGAAACCATTAGTACAGATTTACTAATAATTCGGTAATTAAGGGACTTATCGATCATACTTTATACGCTCTAACTCCGTGTTTTATTTTTATAAATGTAAACCACGCATGTTTAGCCTCTACTTACTGAATATGAAAAGTATCCAATGTCGCTAATAGTTTCGTCATAATTCTTTGGACTTAAATTTGCTAATTCATAATAAATATATAAATATATAAAGATGAAAAGTAAATTGTAACCTTGCAATAAGCAGTCTTAAATAAACTAAGGACAATGCCAGATACGGTTCTTCAATTAATTGGGGGAGGGGGGGGGGAGACTATAAACAAAATAATTATGACTTAACATAATAGATGCATTTAAGCAGGTCATGCATACTAAAGTGCACAATAGGCAGTAAAGCTTACTTAATGCTAATAACATAACCACACATACAAACCCAATAATAGGGTATATTAGATATGAAAATATGGGAAGTCACCTAGGCCAGCGTAATAGGTCGGAAAAAAAGAAACTTAAAACAAGCTAGGGAAAACGAATTGGGGTGAAGTAAATTATGATTAATAGACAGGAGGCAAACTCATGAGATTGGATGAAGAAGAGAAACGCACAAGACAAAGGAAAAACATAATTACAGAAACTATCGTAAGGCAAACCAATGGACAGACAAGAATAAGGACTAGTAGTAAAAACAATATGAAGACATTTACATAAAAACAAAATAGGAAATGTTACACGAAAAGCGGTACGGAGTCGTAAATTATAAATAATAATAACTATTGTAGGCATGTATAGAATGTAATAAACCGATAAACGGTAGAACAGGTAGAAGACATTCCATTAAATAAGAAAAATAACTAGAGGGGCACTCGGGAGAGCGCATACCTCCGCCGCCGCTGGCGGAGGTATGCGCTCTACCAGCCACCCCCTTGATGTAATAACTTCGTCATTGGTGCATATCCAATGTGCTCACCAAATTTCGAGAACATTGGTTGATAACTTTGTGAGCCGCCTATGCTGGCGGAGGTATGCTCTCTACCGATTACCTCTTAAACTGAATCACTTCTTACTTGGTGCATATCCTATCCGGCCACCAAATTTCGTGAACATCGGTTCATAACTTTTGAGAACTGGTTTACAGGCAGACAAACAGACAGACAAACAAAGGCAAAACAATACCTACCGAACTTCGTTGGCGGAGGTAACAGATAAACATATGTGCAGTGGTCATTATACAATGAAGACTTAAGAGTGGGCAAGTGGAAAAAGCATGATTGACTTAGTTGAAAAACAAAACAAAAATAGTTTGAATATAATTAAATTATGTAAGAGAAGGAAATTAAATAAGATGAAACGGATACCTTAAATTTTAACTTGTTTAATGTAATGATTTCACATGCTACTAAGTGGATATTTTGTATCTCATATGCTTTAACCCTTAAAAAGCGGCTCACCACATAAGTCGTATTTAATAAAGCTGGACTATGTGGCGGCGCTCGACATAGGTCGAGTGGCAATTTCAGCACGTAATGTTGCTGAGAGAGAGAGACAAATGGTGGCAGGAGACTAGCGAGCGTATGACTGCTCCAGACCACCGCGGCGAACCTACTGACACGAATCTCAGCTCCCTCCTCCCTCTCTCACTCGCTACATACTGAATTGAATGGGGAAAGTACCAAATTACATGCTTTTTGCACTCGCGTTGCACGGTTATTGCAAGAAAACTATCCATCATACAAGGATCGTTATGGTGTCATTCGAAAGCTCTGTTCATGCCCTTTCAGGGATAGATACTTGTTTTACGTTCTGGGTCTTATTTAGGCATGAAAATGATCACGTAAACAGCCCTATTTTGGCTAAAAACACCCCGCTGGGCGGTACATATAAATAAACCGCATAGGCCGCTAAAGAAGGGTTAAGACCTAACGAGCGGCCTAGGCGGTAAATAATATGTAGCCACCAGTGGGGTGTTTTTACCCAAAATAGGGCTGTTTACGTTATCATTTTCATGCCTAAATAAGACTCAGAGCGTAAAACAAGTTTCTATCCCTGAAAGGGCAAAAACAGAGCTTTCCAATGACACCACAACGATCCTTGTATGACCGTTAGTTTTCGTGCAACAACCGCGCAACACGAGTGCAAAAACCATGTAATTCGGTACTTTCCCCATACAATTCACTATGTAGCGAGTGTGAGAGGGTGGAGGAGGGTGGGATTCATGTCAGTTGGTCCACCGCGGTGGTCTGGAGCAGTCATACGCTCGCTACTCTCCTGCCACCACTTGTCTCTCTCTCTCAGCAACATTACGTGCTGAAATTGCCACACGACTTATGTTGTGAGCCGCCACATAGTCCAAATTTCTTTCACTCGACATAGATGCGCGCCGCCAGTTAAGGGTTAAAATCTTGGAATTTGTAATTCCGGATCTACTGAATAATATGAGGAATCCTATATATTCGAAAGTAGCTTCTATCACCAAAATTGTTTAATTACATTCTCCCATTTAAATTATAACGTCAGCAATACAAATGTCCGTTGTGCATTAATTCTAATTTATTGTTATGTATTCATCCGTTCTCATTCTTGGAATTCAATTATATTTAACCTTAACTAAGATATTGTTTTCATAACTGGGTAACAAATGACGCTTGCTGTTCGCATTTTTGTGTCGTGAATAAGTGCAATGTTATCTTTCTTTATAATAGTGCGAGATGGTGATCAGTAACTTGTTAGATAATACCAAAAACCTAACAATCAGGGAACGCACTTTGCCACATAACTGCATGCATATCGAAAGTAGCGAGTAAGCAAGACAATTTTGGGAACAAATCAGTGAGTCATAGATAGCACCATATGAAAGGTTCGTATTATTTTAGTGTTATAAAGTGAATTACCTTACGGTAGTTCATAATTGGTCCTTGCTACTATTGGCCTAATTAAAATATAAATGTCCTTTTCCTGATACATCACAAACGTTGCAGTTCTTAATAGGCATTCCGACCTTAAATCTATAATGGTCGTTGGCTACCAAATTGATGAAAAGATCAATGAAGCGCACACGAGAGAGAGAGAGAGAGAGAGAGAGAGAGAGAGAGAGAGAGAGAGAGAACTAGTTAATGTAGATTGTTTCCAGAGGTCAAAGATAGACGATGGTTCAAGTTGCTAAGGTAATAATAAAAACAAACAGTACAGAGACAAAGGGGAAGGCCATGGCAGAATCCCCCCCCATTCCACACACACAAATATACACGCGTATACGCCGTTGTTAAGAAATCCTCATATATTAGTTTTAAGGAAAGTTGTGTGTGTAGTTATTACTTGTTAATCATCCTTGGATTATTATGATACATAAATATTAAACGAGCATGACGAGTACGAGATGGTCTTCCTTCGTTGTAGAATTGTGAATGCTAATGGTCTCCAGTATGGGATAGGGGCATCATAGGTAACTAAACATTAATGTAATAATCATCTTACTCAAAGTATGGGATAGGGGCATCATAGGTAACTAAACATTAATGTAATAATCATCTTACTCAAAGTATGGGATAGGGGCATCATAGGTAACTAAACATTAATGTAATAATCATCTTACTCAAAGTATGGGATAGGGGCATCATAGGTAACTAAACATAAATGTAATAATCATCTTACTCAAAGTATGGGATAGGGGCATCACAGGTGACTAAACATTAATGTAATAATCATCTTACTCAAAGTATGGGATAGGGGCATCATAGGTAACTAAACATTAATGTAATAATCATCTTACTCAAAGTATGGGATAGGGGCATCACAGGTAACTAAACATTAATGTAATAATGCTAATGCTCTCCAGTATGGGATAGGGGCATCACAGGTGACTAAACATTAATTTAATAATGCTAATGCTCTCCAGTATGGGATAGGGGCATCACACGTGACTAAACATTAATGTAATAATGCTAATGCTCTCCAGTATGGGATAGGGGCATCACAGGTGACTAAACATTAATTTAATAGTGCTAATGCTCTCCAGTATGGGATAGGGGCATCACAGGTGACTAAACATTAATGTAATAATGCTAATGCTCTCCAGTATGGGATAGGGGCATCACAGGTGACTAAACATTAATATAATAATGCTAATGCTCTCCAGTATGGGATAGGGGCATCACAGGTGACTAAACATTAATGTAATAATCATCTTACTCAAAGTATAAACAAGCATAAATACATAACACAAGAAAGACAAGGAAAACGAAATACTCCAGTTACGCACCAGTCACCATTAATAATTAACACATTAATTGTTTAATCTGGATAATGTAAGCGGTAACATACACACAACCAAACATTACCCTTTTATCTGCAAGTAATAGACAAGGGATTATGTGGCCATACACACACACACACACACTCTCTCTCTCTCCGGGGGCGGGCGTAGCGTGGTGGCTAGCGCGCTCAACTTGTGATCTATGTATCTTGCTTGTGATCAGGGGTCGCAGGTTCGAGTCCCGCCGCCGACACGTTCCTTGCGGATGGGGTAGCGCCCATCCTAACTTACCTCTAGTAGTGCTATATGGTCTCTTCAGGTCTAGCGTGGTGGAATAATTTCCATTTCTCTCTCTCTCTCTCTCTCTCTCTCTCTCTCTCTCTCTCTCTCTCTCTCTCTCTCGCTCTCTCTCTCCCACACATGAAGATAATTAATTGAATCCCTAACATAATGCTAAGCTCATCAGACTATGTCACATCTCTAATTTGAAGCACATGGCATAATGTGTTATCAACTGCTACGGAGTAGCAGAATTTATTTGATATTATATACAAAATAATATACAGAGTATGCTAAAGATTGAGTAGATACTGTTACATTAAACTCGTGCGTGTGTGTGTGTGTGTGTGTGTGTGTGTGTGTGTATATATATTATTTAACATAAACTGTGTTCTTAAACATAGACGTAACATAAAGGATGAATATTTTGTCAAAATAGATTCTCATTACCTTCATAATTATACAAAGAATGCAGGGTAATATTAACATTAAGCAAATACAAAAATAGGCGGTAAGGAATACCGGTAGATGATGAATATTTACTTGCATGCTTTAGAATCATCATAAATAGAATGACAACATAACATATTAAATATATGTTCAGGAAATTAAAAGAGCATGGAAAGTTCCAGTAACTTAGAATTGGGGAGGGAGAGACAAGTGTGTGTTTGTGTGTGTATGTGTGTGTTGGAGGGGATGGGGGGAGAGAGAAGGGGGGAATACTGGTGGAAGGGAACACGGGTGTGGGGAATCAGGGGGGATGATGGGAGGGGAGGTGTGAGTTCAGGGGAACCAACAGAACACCTTTTTATCCTGGTAAAACAGGGGAGAGAGGAGATGACCACCTGAGCCGGAACATATGCTCTTAACTGTACCAGTACAAATTTAGCATCAAGGGGTTCTGAATGGGCATTTTTTAGGTTAAAGAAAGTCTGGGAACGCGTTTTTGTTAGTCTAGTGGACAAACTAAAATACAGTGCCCGAACATGGAAAAAACAAGCAAAATCCTCAATAATAATTAAACAAAATATAACTACCCTAAGAGGTCGGGTGAGATTAGTGTCAATTGGGGTTTACATATAAGAGGTTTTGTACAGTTGACCAAATAAGTGATGTCTCGGCACCAAGTATATTTTGATCAATAATTGGTTTGAGCAATTTTTTTTTTTTTTTTTTTTTTACAGTAAACCTGATTTATTCATTTTGAGTGAGATATACAAACATGTTCCTACACTCACCGTCCCTATTCAACATCTGGCAAACATTATTAATACAGCACAATGACAGCTGTGAGACACGACATATTAACGCTACCGTACGAGACAAGCAGGTACTGTCGCAGCCATTAATTCTGATACACACATTTTCGATTGAATTCTCCTTACCAATAAATGCCTACAGTGGCCGATAGAGGCGCTGAACGCAATGATTACCGCGGTGCATTGTGGGAAATTGGCGACATCGCGGACCAACCACCCTCCCTCTCCTTCAACAATTCGTTATTATAAGCAGTTAGTCAAAATGTCTGTAGCTGATACATACTTTGGTCTACCACTAGTAGAGTCCTACAGTTCGTGGTCATCTCCAATAGTCCTGGTAAAAAAAAAAAATGGGTCTACTCGGTTCTGTGTAGATTATCGAAAATTAAACGATGTCACCATCAAAGACCCGCAACCCCTACCTCGTATTGATGACTCGCTTGAATCACTCAATGGGTCCACCTGGTTCTCTACCCTAGACCTACAGGGTGCATGTACCAGTTAGGTCAGAGGACCAAGAGAAAACCGCATTTGCCACGAGTGAAGGCAAACTCTACCAGTTTACCGTCTTGCCTTTCGGAGTTTGCAACGGACCAGCCAGTTTCACTAGAGTCATGGACGAAGTATTGAGGGGATTAACCTGGAAAACTTGTTTAGCTTACTTGGATGATATTATAATCTTTTCCGCTAGTAGGGAGGAACATATTCACCGACTACAAGAAGTGTTAGAAAGAATCAGGGGGGCAGGACTTAAACTGAAGCCGTCAAAATGCTAATTAGGGGCCTGTGAGGTGGCATATCTAGGGCACGTGGTTTCCAGTAAAGGTATTCAACCGGACCCACATAAAGTGCTTCCGATGAAGGGCTCGGAGCCGTATTGGCCCAGAAAGGGGACGGAAAGGAAAGCATAGTGGCATGTGCTAGCCGGACGCTGAATAAAGGCGAAAAGAATTACAGCGTTAAAAAAAAGGAATGTCTAGCTCTAGTGTGGGCTGTACAATATTTCCGTCCATATCTAGCCGGGGTCCATTTCGAAGTTATCACGGACCATCATAGCTTGCAATGGCTCAGGAAAATGAAGAAATCTCACCCCCGTCCTCTGTCAAAGAGATCCGAGCGTTTCTGGGTGTAATAGATCATGCCCGGTGCCAATTGTAATAGTAATCCTGTCCAGATCGCCAATTGTAATAGAGCATAAGACTAATAGGTTACTGAAACACTTGCCCATTATCTAGGAAATAAACCTATAATTGATAGTGTCGTTACTTTAGATCAAAAATAGACAAATATCCCTTGTGAAATTATGGCAACAAACGTCCCAGAACATGCTATACATTTATATCTATACTGTCTCGATGCAGTAATATATTTGAAAAGAAAATTGCAGTTCCCAGCTTGCGGGATAATAGAGTACACAGATTTATTGTAATGATAGGTATATATTGATAATAATTATATTCTTAAAGTTAGTAAGAATTAAAGAAACAAACATTCCTACTAAAATGGTTTTATTGAATAGCGACACTGAAATTGCATTAATCAAAGAGACAATTTCATTCACACACGCAGCCACTCAATCTAACCCACTTATCTAATCCACTTACCTAAATACAATTACCCAGTATTATAACTACCCCTAAGATTACCCCAAATCATTATACTGATTACTGCTTGTCACACGAAATCTCACATCAACCAACCCTTTAGTCTACTGTGTTACTGAAATCGTCTACCCCAGCAAATGACCGCATGATCGAATAAGGTACAAGATTTTCCCACACTCACAGTACCCGTCAATCACACTCATCACTCTCTCTCTCTCTCTCACCTCCTCACCTCGGTTACGTGACTCGCTAGACTAATGAGAGTTGCCTAATTAAAGGGTCTCAAAACGGGCAGTACGACAAGTCCTAGGGAGTCAAACCGACAATCCTCTAGCGGTAGCCATCACCCTCTGTGGGGTCAAGATGCTACGGCGTCACTCACCAACACACACGTGACTCGCTAGACTAATGAGAGTTGTCTAATTAAAGAGTCTCAAAAAGGCAGTACGACAAGCCCTTCAAGCCGACAATCCTCTAGCGGTAGCCATCACCCTCTGTGGGGTTAAGATGCTACGGCGTCACTCACACACCTGCACACATCCACACGCACGTGACTCGCTAGACTAATGAGAGTTGTCTAATTAAAGAGTGTCAAAAAGGGCAGTACGACAAGCCCTTCAAGCCGACTATCCTCTAGCGGTAACCTCACCCTCTGTGGGGTTAAGCGTTACGGAGTCACTCACCACACCCGCACACATCCACACACACCCCTGGCCACGTGCATAGCTAAATCAGTGGGATATCGCCGCAGGAGAACTATGTCGCCCTGGGCATCCCTAGCCTTTAGCAAGCCCTCTGTGGGGTCATGCTTACACCTGCCATTCTCGGCCATAGCATAAGCTAATTCGGTCGGCGTCACAACCTTGGCCATGTGTACGGTCTGGCACAGTCCTGGTGACTGGCCAACGCACACAAGCACACCACCACACATCACTCTCACCACCACACATCACTCTGGATATCTCAATCAACGTTGACACTTGTCTAACTGAATTGGACTCACCTGATTATGGTTGAATTAGGGCACGAGGTGCCCTCGCAGCCCTGCCGACCCATTCATCGTGGGCACAACAAAAATTGACTATCTCGTTGGGGTCGGGCAGGTGGAGAATAAGGCCTGTCCTGGGCATTCCTGCCCCCTTTATAACCTCGGTTTTCCCCTCCCCCAACACATTTTGAATTTGGTGCCAATGAAAAGACTGGACACTCCCTATGACCACGCCTACAACATGAACGCACACACACATGTACGCGTTATGGCGGCCTACCCACGCTCACAAGCAAGAACGCACACACGCACACATGTACGCGAGGTGCCTAGCGGTACACAGGTCTATGCCTGTGCCTCCACCTCTCTTCTCTACAGCTGTTCCCGCCTCCCCAATTTTTCCCGTGCTTGAGAATTATACCTAATCCTATAGTATATAATCACAATCACGGTCTGACCCGTGACATTCCCCCCTACTAACATTGATTTTGCTCTGCTAAAATCACTCAGGTGTCATTCAGGGTGTCTTCCATACTGTAGTGTGAGTCTAACCTGTCGCTGGTGCATTAAATGATCGCCCTTGAGTAGAAAAATCCCTTTGCATTTACGTTAAAATTTCTACTGAAAGGGGAAAACTCCTGAGGTCTCATTCATGGCCAGCGACATAAACCTGGTGGTTAACCCACTTATTTTTACAGTGAAAACTAGTGGCTTTGCCCACTCATTTACAATGAACACACAATTAAGCTCAGCTAATTTCATGTAAAAAGAGATGTTGTAAGACACGGTTAAAATGAGGTATGCGAAGAAACTGTGTAAACAAAAAAATCGGCTCAACTCTATGGACCGCTGGGTATAAACATTTGTTTTGACTTGATGAGGGATCCTTGGGCGTAGTTTCTTGAGGGCCAGGATTCCTGCCGTGGGTTCTCCAATCTCCCGACGAACGCCTGGCTGACTCAGTACCTGTATAAAATTTGGAAGCGGCAGAATAAAAGCGAACAAACAACATTTCATCCCCTCCCCTCCCGTATTATATATCACGCTACTTATTGTTGACTCCCTCTATCATCAGTCTCCCCACTATTTAACCCGACTTACGCCCCAGACCTCATTCAACGATGGCCTTCCCGAGTTTTCACCTGATGCTGGCTAGCAATATGCATTGTTGCTCTTCATCACAGCACCCAGACTCTCCACGAGCCTAAGCCGTGCCCCTGGCGACATCTGGCACTACCACACACATCCCACACTTTTCCCAAGTTTTAAGCAGCATCGAGCCTCCTCTGACGCTCTCTCTCTGTCTCCTCTAACTTTTCCTATGGTATTCCCTTTCTATCCCAACCCTTGCTGCTACGCAATCCATCACTTATTTAGTATTCGTCCTATCCAATGCTCGTCCCTCCCTCTCCCTCTTGTCCTTGACAAGGAACAACAGATTTTTAAGAGAGGAATAGAACAATCAAAGAAAACAAACAAATCTCGCCCGACACACAACTGACCCATATAACTGAAACTGTCTAGATTTATGATACCGGAATAAGAGAAACAACAACGACTTGGCCGGATTACAAACACTTTCCTCTATCCTCTAACGATCGATCACAGCACTTGCGTATGATAAACAAATTTAAAGGAAACTATTCCACATAACACCTACTGCCTAAGATTTATGACATCGGAATAAGAGAAACGACAACGACTCGGTCGGATTACAACACTTCCCTCTATCCTTAAACGATCGATCACAGCACTAGCGTATGACGAACGAAATTAAAGGAAACTATTCACATGGCATAAAATCACAGCGACAATCACAAAAAAAAAAATCAACAGAGATCAATTATAGACAAGCAAACAAAAATTATGGGACACAATTACACCTCAATAGTGAATTGTAGAACTAAATATTATGAAACAATGTGGGGCGCGCAAACGATGGGAAAAGGAATTCACTTGTTTACACAAGGAGGTTCACCGACGCTCCCAGGATGTGACTTGACCACGAGGGGAAAGAAAAAAAGAAAAGAACATTTCCCGCGTGGGGCTACTTTTGTAGGAACACAATTATACAATCTATCCTTCATTATCCGGTACATCTACATCAGAAACTGGTCCTGTATCACGGTCGCCACTTGTAATAGATCATGCCCGGTGCCAATTGTAATAGTAATCCTGTCCAGATCGCCAATTGTAATAGATCATAAGACTAATAGGTTACTGTAACACTTGCCCATTATCTAGGAAATAAACCTATAATTGATAGTGTCGTTACTTTAGATCAAAAATAGACAAATATCCCTTGTGAAATTATGGCAACAAAAGTCCCAGAACATGCTATACATTTATATCTATACTGTCTCGATGCAGTAATATATTTGAAAAGAAAATTGCAGTTCCCAGCTTGCGGGATAATAGAGTACACAGATTTATTGTAATGATAGGTATATATTGATAATATTATATTCTTAAAGTTAGTAAGAATTAAAGAAACAAACATTCCTACTAAAATGTTTTTTGGATCATATATACTTTAATTAATTTCTTTGGGTGTGTGGTGGTGAGATTAATAAAAATAATATTATTGAATAGCGACACTGAAATTGCATTAATCAAAGAGACAATTTCATTCACACACTCAGCCACTCAATCTAACCCACTTACCTAATCCACTTACCTAAATACAATTACCCAGTATTATAACTACCCCTAAGATTACCCCAATTCATTATACTGATTACTGCTTGTCACACAAAATCTCACATCAACCAACCCTTTAGTCTACTGTGTTACTGAAATCGTCTACCCCAGCAAATAACCGCATGATCGAATAAGGTACGAGATTTTCCCACACTCACAGTACCCGTCAATCACACTCATCACTCTCTCTCTCTCTCACCTCCTCACCTCGGTTACGTGACTCGCTAGACTAATGAGAGTTGCCTAATTAAAGGGTCTCAAAACGGGCATTACAACAAGTCCTAGGGAGTCAAGCCGACAATCCTCTAGCGGTAGCCATCACCCTCTGTGGGGTCAAGATGCTACGGCGTCACTCACCAACACACACGTGACTCGCTAGACTAATGAGAGTTGTCTAATTAAAGAGTCTCAAAAAGGCAGTACGACAAGCCCTTCAAGCCGACAATCCTCTAGCGGTAGCCATCACCCTCTGTGGGGTTAAGATGCTACGGCGTCACTCACACACCCGCACACATCCACACACACACGTGACTCGCTAGACTAATGAGAGTTGTCTAATTAAAGAGTGTCAAAAAGGGCAGTACGACAAGCCCTTCAAGCCGACTATCCTCTAGCGGTAACCTCACCCTCTGTGGGGTTAAGCATTACGGCGTCACTCACCACACCCGCACACATCCACACACACCCCTGGCCACGTGCATAGCTAAATCAGTGGGATATCGCCGCAGGAGAACTATGTCGCCCTGGGCATCCCTAGCCTTTAGCAAGCCCTCTGTGGGGTCATGCTTACACCTGCCATTCTCGGCCATAGCATAAGCTAATTCGGTCGGCGTCACAACCGTGGCCATGTGTACGGTCTGGCACAGTCCTGGTGACTGGCCAACGCACACAAGCACACCACCACACATCACTCTCACCACCACACATCACTCTGGATATCTCAATCAACGTTGACACTTGTCTAACTGAATTGGACTCACCTGATTATGGTTGAATTAGGGCACGAGGTGCCCTCGCAGCCCTGCCGACCCATTCATCGTGGGCACAACAAAAATTGACTATCTCGTTGGGGTCGGGCAGGAGGAGAATAAGGCCTGTCCTGGGCATTCCTGCCCCCTTTATAACCTCGGTTTTCCCCTCCCCCATCACATTTTGAATTTGGTGCCAATGAAAAAGACTGGACACTCCCTATGACCACGCCTACAACATGAACGCACACACACATGTACGCGTAACGGCGGCCTACCCACGTTCACAAACAAGAACGCACACACGCACACATGTACGCGAGGCGCCTAGCGGTACACAGGCCTATGCCTGTGCCTCCACCCCTCTTCTCTACAGCTGTTCCCGCCTCCCCAATTTTTCCCGCGCTTGAGAAATATACCTAACCCTATAGTATATAATCACAGTCACGGTCTGACCCGTGACACTGGGAATGGCATCCTATTATCGAAGGTTCATACCCAACTTTTCAAAAATTGCTCGCCTCATGACTAAGAGACTGGAAAAAGGGAGGAGGTTCGACTGGGACCAGATTTGTCAGATAGCTTTTGATCACCTGAAACAAAAATTAACTTCTAACCCCATAATTTGTCATCAGGATTTTACCAAGCCGTTTCAGCTATACACCGAAGCTTCCGATGAAGGGCTCGGAGCCGTATTGGCCCAGAAAGGGGACGGAAAGGAAAGCATAGTGGCATGTGCTAGCCGGACGCTGAATAAAGGCGAAAAGAATTACAGCGTTACAAAAAAGGAATGTCTAGCTCTAGTGTGGGCTGTACAATATTTCCGTCCATATCTAGCCAGGGTCCATTTCGAAGTTATCACGGACCATCATAGCTTGCAATGGCTCAGGAAAATGAAAACGGAAGACGGACTATTTGTCAGGTGGTAGGGGATTTTGGAGGAATACTCCTTTGAAGTTAGACATAGACCAGGTAAACTGCACACTAATGCCGATGGCCTGTCTCAACTACCGGTAGCACCCGTCCAACACACTGAACCTAACAGGGAAGATCATAACCCTAGGTATGGCGACAAAGTAACTGAGGGAGCCTGGAGGGATTCTAAAGATCGGGTAGTACTTGATTATTCGAGGCTAAACACATGATCCAAATCCTTCACGGACAAGAAGTAAGGGGGAATCATTTGGGACAATCTCGAGTTCTAAAGCAATTTAATAAAAGGTACTGGACCAAGAGGGCCGACCAGATTGTTAAAGAAGTTGTTCAAAATTGTTTGGGATGTCAAATGGGGCAAAGATGGACGGGGACCTAGACAGTCGCCCGGACACATTACGGCCGGCAAACCGTGGGACAAATTATCTGTGAATATTATGGGACCTCTGCCCCGACAGACGAACAAAAGGTACATCTTAACCTGCGTCGACGTCTTTTCCAAATACACGGTTGCCTGCGCCATTCCGGATAAGAAAGCCGAAACCGTGGCTAGGGTTATTTTAGAAAAGGTAATATTTGTATATGGCACCCCTGGAGGTATTCTGAGTGATAGGGGAAAAAAAAAATAATAATGAAATCTGGCAACACTTGGGAGAAACCTTGGGCTATCATTATTTGTTTATATCATAATAGAAGGCTGGCTCTCTCTCTCTCTCTCTCTCTCTCTCTCCGCCATCCGAGAAGAAGCAGCAGTGACATAAATCATCCAACGCCTAGAAAAAAACAGAGGCAACCGAGGACCACCAGCGATAAGGACCGAAGACAGCGAGGGCCGAGGACAGCCATGAACATAAATGTAGATCCGACAAGAACCAAAAATATTATTAAAGAGCGTTCCGTGAGTTCTAAAATAACAAATTTAAAGGGTTTCTATGCAAACGCTCGTAGCATACGCAATAAATTTTCAGATTTAGAGGAGCTAGTGTTTACAGAAAATTATGATGTGATTGGCATAACCGAATCTTGGCTCAATACAGAAGATAGAAACTTTTTAGCACTTCCCGGTTATGTAATGTTTGAGAAAAGCCGAATAAATCGAAATGGAGGTGGCGTTTTACTTTATATCAAAGAAAGTCTTAACCCTGAGGTGATTAGAAAATCCTCAACACTCTCTTGCCCACATCACACCTAGTCATCCATTCAGCAAGTCATAGCTCCTCAGGCTGCTAAGGTTGCTGAACGCGGTAGTATGGTTGGGATGAGCGAGAGTGGGGTGTCGGAACGTTACCGGTGGCAAAAAAAGGTGGGAAGAAGGGCAACTGACAGACCGACATAGAAGTGGAGCTAAGCGGAAAACCACGTCATAACAGGACCAAGAAATTGAACAGTATATGTATAACCATCCATTCTCAAATGCCGACGAAGCTAAGCAAGATTTGCAATTTCAAGCTTCTACAGAAACTATACGCAAGAGATTGGAGGTGATGGGATATAATCATAGATCACCAGCTGTCAAGCCAAAGCTAACCAAGAGGCACAAATAAACTAGGCTTGATTTCGCTCGACTATTTGTTGACAAGGGCATTGACTATTGGGCACGAGTTGTTTTGATAATGTCAGAGAGGTTCCATAATAGTACCAGGAAGATTAAAACTGTATCACTTAGCCGAGTTGGCGGGGGTTCTTCAAATAAGAATAAAGGTGGCTTCCTTCATCCGCTCATGGCCGAGTGGTTACGGTGCCCAACTCTCCCAAACATACCTGGAGTGAGTGGGTTCGAATCCTGGTCAGGATACCTCTCTCCCAACCAAGAGTTGTTTTCTCAGACAAGAACACTTTCAGCTCAACCACGCATGGGTCGAAGACTGTGCTGTTGGAGGCCTAGGAACACACGGCATGTGAGTTAGTCCTAGTTGATATTGTGCATAAAATATATAGAATAGTCATCATACAGAGTAATACTTTCCATCGTATCACTCTTGGCTAATTTCATGTTAACCTAGCTTTATATAACTTCTTAATTTCATTACTCATCCACTAATACCCCTAACTTACTAGTTACCTTATATTGTTCAAATACTATTAAGCTAGCATGACTTGATATAATATGCACATTAACCACTCCTGTCTACTGTATACCATCGGTTGTTTACTTAAAAACCAACCACGTTCGGTTTAGTAACTCATCCTAGCCATCTCGCCCGCCACTAGTTGTGCAATATAGGATAGATCTTCCCCTATTGCTTCCATCCCCCCTTAGTGAATGCATATAACTTGTTTGCGAATATAATAAATAATACTTTACCTAAACTATCATTGGTGAATAGAGAGACCAGTTTATCATGAGAATCAATAAATATATACTCATTAATCCCATTAGGATTGACTAATTTTGGCAGTTTAATCGTGCTTTTCATTAGAGGGGTTATACAACTTAAGGAGGTTCTGTAGGAATTATAGGGATAAATACTATGTCATATTTACCCTTTGACTTTCACATTCCCTTTCCACTCTGAATAAAATAGTTTCCTTTTCTACTCTGAATATAATAGGATAATGCTAGTCTGGATAAACTGCCAAATACGAGTCCTGATTCCACTAGGTCTACATACACATTAATAAACAAAACTCATACAAGAGGGTGGATGGGACTCGTTAGCCTTGGTCGGCAACTCGTCTAGGGGAGACAACCTTAAACAAATCCTGGTGGATGGGACTCGTCAGCCTTGGTTGACAACCTGTCTAGGGGAGTAAACCTGATACAAATCCGTACTGCTTACCTAAGGGTAAGGCAGGTTATTGGATGGATTAGCCGAACACCACTGTAGAAAAATAGTGCTAACAAGATACACAAGAGGGCCTCGGAGTCGGACGGATCCTAAATTGAGTGGTCAATCCTGTAAGTCTTTCACTAAACTGGCTCGGGTTGTCCCTCTCACAGGGAATAGGTCCGGTTGGGGGCATCCTGTGTATGGCCACCCTCGTAAGGGGAGTAAGGCGTCTGGCAATAGATAGATAGATAAAAGAGGGATTTTTTCAGAGGACTGACTCCATGGGCTGACTGGCCCATAATAAAGACTAATATTAGTCTTTATACCATGGGCTGGCCCATTCACGGCGGATCCCATTGACAATCAGCACATCACAGCCATGTGCCTATCTAATTATGTTTCTAAGCTTTCTGTCGTTATTGATCCTACTGTAGCAATCGGTAGCCTATTTCACATATCTACCAAACTTGTGCATGCTTATCACGGAGCAGCAGCCGTTTTCCACATCGTCTTTGTGGATCCCACTTACAACTAAACTATCTGTATAATATCCTCTCTTACTCTACACTTCTAATATAATTATGTAAGCCTAATGATTTCCCAAGTCCCATTTCTTTTGTACTGACCATATAATGTATTTCATGATATTCACTACCTTAATAATCCTTTACTTCTGTTAAATGTTCTAACCCATTCTGGCTATAATTCCGTGTCATTTGGCCTTAGCCGTCAGGCGTTAGAATAGTATTGATGTTCTGTTCTATTATTCTGGATTGATTTACCATTCTTCTTCGTACCGTAACTTCCAATCAATCTATGGACACTGGACAGCAAAATTAAAAACATAATCCATGTGAAGCCTTACTAAAGACGGGTGAGATTTTAAAATTACGTTTGTTGTTATTCACGCTTTTACTGTAGATATCTATTTAAAAACTCTGATTTCAAACAATGTTGCATTGTTTTTTTGGTTTCATATCACGACTGACGATGACTTCCAAATCTTTTGTAATAATTGAGTTACTTAATTCCATGTTATTTAGCCATCTAGATACCACTGATATTGCGTCTTGCCCCTGTCACCACTCAGAGTGGTGAACAAATTATATATTTTTGTTCTGAAATATAGCTGGTGGTTACTGGCTACCCTGGCCTTGAGTAAGGGAGATGGGTAATGTAATCGGACATCACAAGAATGCATTGAACTATTGAATCTCTTCATACGGGAGATATATGGCGCGTAATTATTGACGAAGTAAATATTGTTAAATTTATATCCTGAGATTTCTGTCGATTTCCCAATTTTCACTAAACTGCATGTATTGCCCATTCGGGTAGTGTATCAAACCATTTTTGGAGAGCATGAATCGTTATCAGGATCAGTCATTTTTGGAGAGCATGAATCGTTATCAGGATCAATAATTCGACCTATTTTTAGTGTCATTTCAAAAATTACCAATCTTTTTAGTTAGGCCTAAATCAAGCTAGGTCGTTAATGTAAAAGATGAACAATTGAGGAACTAAAACTGACCATCGTGTAAGACCCCAACCTTCACTACACCCAATCTGATTGTATAGGCTACTGTTAATGTTAATGATTTGTTTCCTACTAATTAGCCATGGTCTAATTCACGCAATATATTTCGCCCTATTCCAAGGGCTGCTTCTTTAATCAGCAATCTTTCATGTGGATATTTATCGAAAACTTTACTGACATGTCAATATCTTTGAAGGTATTTTTTTGTCTTTGTTTATCGATTCGTATGCTTGGGAAAAGAAAGGTTAATAGATAGCGAGACACTCGCAGCCAACACGGATAAATTTCATTACAAGATTGATGATTAAGCATTTAACAAATGTGACGGCAGCATAGGCCTACTCTTAATTTGACGTTTCTAATTGAGTCAGTAGCCAGCCCTCATTCCCACAAGGGTTAGGGACTATCAACAACCAACACATGAAAGGAGGAAAACAAAAGTAGGTGGCAGGGGAAGAATGTATACAGCAGTTCGCACACAAACATTCGGAAACCTCAATCACTTATTACCCCCCAAGATCATTGGCGTCACCTCAGATGCTATTGACGTCCAGACAAATTAAGTCTCTTAGTCATTTAGCTGTATAATTTTTTGTTTGTTTTAGTAACATCGAATACATATAAACGTTTAGGATAACTCATACAATATATACCCGGTGCCAGCGAACTTGGCGCTAATCATGACCGCATAACATCTTATAACTATTACAAAAAAAAACAAAAACAAAAATATATATATATATATATATATATATGCGAATATGCTTCAACACTAAAGGTGTGTAGAAAAGAGTAGGTTCACTGCACAAAGTTTAAAAACTTTTAGTGCTAAAATTAAATTGCATCTAAAATATATTGCATGCACAAAATAAGGGTTTAAAAAGTATGTCCGAGTATCATATTACAAGGCTCGGACTGTTGTGTACATATTAAAATAATATATATATATATATATATATATATATATATATATATATATATATATATATATATATATATATATATATATATAATTACATAAATATGAGTGGATCAGGAAATAGATGTAGAGATTGACTCCCCGTTTCTCGAATACTTTCTACACCAACACCAAGTATAGTGTTTAATAGGGGTTCTGATTAGAGCAATCACTAACAAGTGTATACTAGATTATATAATACAATCTATACAACTCATTGTATTCATTTTAACTTATGTATAGAAATGGATCTATAAAGTAGTTTGTCGCGCGTAAATATATTTGTATTTAACAGAGAGAGAGTACAAAGGAATACAAAGGAAATCAAGCAACAACAGATCTAGTGACCCTTCTAGGTTGCTTGTCCTCCAAAACACTGAGGATCAAGTGTCCAAACAGTGGTTTAGAGTGGGTAAGGGAACATTGGAAAGGGAATTACTGCCCTGGAACTAATGTCCGTGGCATTATTTGTAGATTACTTAACACACACACACAAACGGAAGGCAAAGTTCAGTGTTATAAACCCACATTCTTCACTGATTTCCTTGATAAAACAATGAGGTATAAATAATTGTTCTTTTATCTAATTAACCCTTTCAAGTCCCGATACGCATTTCTGTTCTGTGTTATGGTAAGTATTAGACGATTTTATTCAGATTAGGAAGGGTATATGGAAGTCAGGGTTGATCGAGCTAGTCTTTACCCTTTTAATAACCCCAGATCCTTCATAAGCTGCATAAAATCGTCTAATGATAGCCAAAATAAAGTGGTAAAACGCATCAGAGCTTCAAGGGGTTAACACTCTTTAGATAATACAGGTATGTTATAATCTGCATCATCTTGCAGTGCTGGATTATACGAGTAGTTCTATTTGCAACATCTGCATCAGGTAATATTATTAATGATAAGAACGTGTATTAACCCATACTGTACCGGCGAGTCCTTTTCTTCCTATTCTAGCAACTTTTACGCGATTTTAGTCAGCTCCAGAAAGACTTCTAGCAATAATAAGGCTTCAAACTATCTCAACCAACCCTTTTAACTACCACAGATCTTCCTAAGCTGCATAATATCGTCTAAATATAGCTAGAATAAAATTCAAAAGACGTCGCTGGTATTCAAAGGGTTAATATACAGCTAAAGTTATTACTGTTTCTATGAGATACTATTAGAACATAGACAATTATCGTTACTGTATCATGATTTTAGAATCTAACTTCGATGAAATTATGTCTACTATGGAAATATATGGGCGTATAACTAAACATTATTTAGTTTACCGGGTATATAATTTAAGTTCTATTATACAGAATTTTACACACACACACACACACACACACACACACACACACACACACAGTGGTCCGTAGCATATTGGTTAGCGCACTTGGTTCACAGCCAAAAGGATACGGGTTCCATTCCCGGGCGGGAAAGAAACATTTGACCAATTCTTCTTACACAATGCGCCTCTTTAGACCTAGCAGTATCAATAGGCCTCTGGAATAAGAGGCCATTTACGACGTCTTTTTTAGTGTTGGTGGTCTGTTACTAGCTGGACGGGTACCGTACAGGTCAACCAAACACTCAAAATCCAGATATCGGCAATTGGCTGATTACAGATTACATGCATATCTACAGACACTCCAACCATGCATTAACACTTTACGCAATATATTCCCAGGTCGAACTTTGTTCGGTAAAAAAAAAAAAAAAAAAAAAAAAACGTGAAGCTGTAATTATTGAAAACTGAGGTGATTAGAAAATCCTAAGCACTCTCTTGCCCACATCACACCTAGTCATCCATTCAGCAAGTCATGGCTCCTCAGGCTGCTAAGGTTGCTGAACGCGGTAGTATGGTTGGGATGAGCGAGAGTGGGGTGTCGGAACGTTTACCGGTGGCAAAAAAAGGTGGGAAGAAGGGCAACTGACAGACCGACATAGAAGTGGAGCTAAGCGGAAAACCACGTCATAACAGGACCAAGAAATTGAACAGTATATGTATAACCATCCATTCTCAAATGCCGACGAAGCTAAGCAAGATTTGCAATGTCAAGCTTCTACAGAAATTATACGCAAGAGATTGGAGGAGATGGGATATAATCATAGATCACCAGCTGTCAAGCCAAAGCTAACCAAGAGGCACAAATAAACTAGGCTTGATTTCGCTCGACTATTTGTTGACAAGGGCATTGACTATTGGGCACGAGTTGTTTTGATAATGTCAGAGAGGTTCCATAATAGTACCAGGAAGATTAAAACTGTATCACTTAGCCGAGTTGGCGGGGGTTCTTCAAATAAGAATAAAGGTGGCTTCCTTCATCCGCTCATGGCCGAGTGGTTACGGTGCCCAACTCTCCCAAACATACCTGGAGTGAGTGGGTTCGAATCCTAGTCAGGATACCTCTCTCCCAACCAAGAGTTGTTTTCTCAGACAAGAACACTTTCAGCTCAACCACGCATGGGTCGAAGACTGTGCTGTTGGAGGCCTAGGAACACACGGCATGTGAGTTAGTCCTAGTTCATATTGTGCATAAAATATATAGAATAGTCATCATACAGAGTAATACTTTCCATCGTATCACTCTTGGCTAATTTCATGTTAACCTAGCTTTATATAACTTCTTAATTTCATTACTCATCCACTAATATCCCTAACTTACTAGTTACCTTATATTGTTCAAATACTATTAAGCTAGCATGACTTGATATAATATGCACATTAACCACTCCTGTCTACTGTATACCATCGGTTGTTTACTTAAAAACCAACCACGTTCGGTTTAGTAACTCATCCTAGCCACCTCGCCCGCCACTAGTTGTGCAATATAGGATAGATCTTCCCCTATTGCTTCCATCCCCCCTTAGTGAATGCATATAACTTGTTTGCGAATATAATAAATAATACTTTACCTAAACTATCATTGGTGAATAGAGAGACCAGTTTATCATGAGAATCAATAAATATATACTCATTAATCCCATTAGGATTGACTAATTTTGGCAGTTTAATCGTGCTTTTCATTAGAGGGGTTATACAACTTAAGGAGGTTCTGTAGGAATTATAGGGACACATACTATGTCATATTTACCCTTTGACTTTCATATTCCCTTTCCACTCTGAATAAAATAGTTTCCTTGTCTACTCTGAATATAATAGGATAATGCTAGTCTGGATAAACTGCCAAATACGAGTCCTGATTCCACTAGGTCTACATACACATTAACATAAACAAAACTCATAAAAGTGGGTGGATGGGACTCGTTAGCCTTGGTCGGCAACTCGTCTAAGAAACTACCACCACAGTATATAAACAATACATAAGATCAGTGATGGAATACGCAAGCCCAGCCTGGGCTTCTAACCTAGCTGAAACACATCATAAGACCTTACAGACTATTCAAAACAAAGCCCTGAAGATCATTACAGGCTGCACAGCTACTGCACCCACAGATCACCTACATCAAGAAACCAAAATCCTCAAAGTCAAAGACCATCTGGACATGAGAGGCACTCAATTCCTGGCAGCAGCCTCCACGAACCAAGACCACCCACTAAACTACATGGCAACACACCCACAGACACCAAGAAATATCAAAACAACACCCAGCACACGGTATCACACACAATTATTGTCCTCTCTCCCTCCCTGCCCACCCCTAACCAACTTCCAGAAGTACATCCATACTCATATCTCTCACCGATCCATCCACTCACTCACAGACAACACGCAGCTGCATGCACGACCTCCCGAAATCCATCCTTCCGAATCCTCCCTTCCTCGCGAGGACAGAGTCCACCTGGCCAGGCTGAGATGTGGACACCATCCAGCTCTCCAGACCTATCAGAAGAGACTGGATGACTCCGTTGTCGACGCCTGCCCGGGATGTAACACAGCACCCCATACCATTAAACACATCATAGAAGACTGCATTTCACACAACCACTTACGCCAACAACACAATCTACACTCAATGAGAGCTCTGTGGGAAAGCCCGATCGTGGCCATGGCCTTTCTCAGGGACTCGGGGCTGTTCGGCCAGGCAGCTTAGGGAACAACAACAACAACAACAACTCGTCTAGGGGAGACAACCTTATACAAATCCGGGTGGATGGGACTCGTCAGCCTTGGTTGGCAACCTGTCTAGGGGAGTAAACCTGATACAAATCTGTACTGCTTACCTAAGGGTAAGGCAGGTTATTGGATGGATTAGCCGAACACCACTGTAGAAAAATAGTGCTAACAAGATACACAGAGGGCCTCGGAGTCGGACGGATCCTAAATTGAGTGGTCAATCCTGTAAGTCTTTCACTAAACTGGCTCGGGTTGTCCCTCTCACAGGGAATAGGTCCGGTTGAGGGCATTCTGTGTATGGCCACCCTCGTAAGGGGAGTAAGGCGTCCGGCAATAGGTAGATAGATAAAAGAGGGATTTTTTCAGAGGACTGAGTCCATGGGCTGACTGGCCCATGGTATAATGACTAATATTAGTCTTTATACCATGGGCTGGCCCATTCACGGCGGATCCCATTGACAATCAGCACATCACAGCCATGTGCCTATCTAATTATGTTTCTAAGCATTCTGTCGTTATTGATCCTACTGTAGCAATCGGTAGCCTATTTCACATATCTACCAAACTTGTGCATGCTTATCACGGAGCAGCAGCCGTTTTCCACATCGTCTTTGTGGATCCCACTTACAACTAAACTATCTGTATAATATCCTCTCTTACTCTACACTTCTAATATAATTATGTAAGCCTAATGATTTCCCAAGTCCCATTTCTTTTGTACTGACCATATAATGTATTTCATGATATTCACTACCTTAATAATCCTTTACTTCTGTTAAATGTTCTAACCCATTCTGGCTATAATTCCGTGTCATTTGGCCTTAGCCGTCAGGCGTTAGAATAGTATTGATGTTCTGTTCTATTATTCTGGATTGATTTACCATTCTTCTTCGTACCGTAACTTCCAATCAATCTATGGACACTGGACAGCAAAATTAAAACATAATCCATGTGAAGCCTTACTAAAGACGGGTGAGATTTTAAAATTACGTTTGTTGTTATTCACGCTTTTACTGTAGATATCTATTTAAAAACTCTGATTTCAAACAATGTTGCATTGTTTTTTTGGTTTCATATCACGACTGACGATGACTTCCAAATCTTTTGTAATAATTGAGTTACTTAATTCCATGTTATTTAGCCATCTAGATACCACTGATATTGCGTCTTGCCCCTGTCACCACTCAGAGTGGTGAACAAATTATATATTTTTGTTCTGAAATATAGCTGGTGGTTACTGGCTACCCTGGCCTTGAGTAAGGGAGATGGGTAATGTAATCGGACATCACAAGAATGCATTGAACTATTGAATCTCTTCATACGGGAGATATATGGCGCGTAATTATTGACAAAGTAAATATTGCTAAATTTATATCCGGAGATTTCTGTCGATTTCCCAATTTTCACTAAACTGCATGTTTTGCCCATTCGGGTAGTGTATCAAACCATTTTTGGAGAGCATGAATCGTTATCAGGATCAATCATTTTTGGAGAGCATGAATCGTTATCAGGATCAATAATTCAACCTATTTTTAGTGTCATTTGAAAAATTACCAATCTTTTTAGTTAGGCCTAAATCAAGCTAGGTCGTTAATGTAGAAGATGAACAATTGAGGAACTAAAACTGACCATCGTGTAAGACCCCAACCTTCACTACACCCAATCTGATTGTATAGGCTACTGTTAATGTTAATGATTTGTTTCCTACTAATTAGCCATGGTCTAATTCACGCAATATATTTCGCCCTATTCCAAGGGCTGCTTCTTTAATCAGCAATCTTTCATGTGGATATTTATCGAAAACTTTACTGACATGTCAATATCTTTGAAGGCATTTTTTTGTCTTTGTTTATCGATTCGTATGCTTGGGAAAAGAAAGGTTAATAGATAGCGAGACACTCGCAGCCAACACGGATAAATTCCATTACAAGATTGATGATTAAGCATTTAACAAATGTGACGGCAGCATAGACCTACTCTTAATTTGACGTTTCTAATTTAGTCAGTAGCCAGCCCTCATTCCCACAAGGGGTAGGGACTATCAACAACCAACACATGAAAGGAGGAACAAAAAAGTAGGTGGCAGGGGAAGAATCTATACAGCAGTTCGCACACAAACATTCGGAAACCTCAATCACTTATTACCCCCCAAGATCATTGGCGTCACCTCAAATGCTATTGACGTCCAGACAAATTAAGTCTCTTAGTCATTTAGCTGTATAAAATTAAATTTTGTTTAGTAACATCGAATACATATAAACGTTTAGGATAACTCATACAATATATACCCGGTGCCAGCGAACTTGGCGCTAATCATGACCGCATAACATCTTATAACTATTAAACAATATATATATATATATATATATATATATATATATATATATATATATGCGAATATGCTTCCAAGAGTAGGTTCACTGCACAAAGTTTAAAAAATGTTAGTGCTAAAATTAAATTGCATCTAAAATATATTGCATGCACAAAATAAGGGTTTAAAAAGTATGTCCGAGTATCATATTAGAAGGCTCGGACTGTTGTGTACATGTTAGAAAAAAAAAAAAAAAAATATATATATATATATATATATATATATATATATATATATATATATAACACCAAGTATAGTGTTTAATAGGGGTTCTGATTAGAACAATCACTAACAAGTGTATACTAGATTATATAATACAATCTATACAACTCATTGTATTCATTTTAACTTATGTATAGAAATGGATCTATAAAGTAGTTTGTCGCGCGTAAATATATTTGTATTTAACAGAGAGCTACATAGAGCTACATAGATACACAGACCACACAGACCTCAAGGTCCTTACTAGGCAGTCTGGCCTTACAAACTATATATGCATATATGCACATGCATATACATATACATATATATATATATATATATATATATATATATATATATATATATATATACATACACATACATATATACATATACACACCGGTACATACATATACACACATACACACACACACACACATATACACATACATACATACACACATACATACATATATATACAGTATATATATACATACTGTACAGTGCAAACACATACACTTACATACATTTTTTTTTCATATCACCCCAGCCCTCTGCAGATAGAGGTCAAGCCTTCCCTTGAAAGCGTTTATTGTGTCGCTCTCCACCACTCTCGCTGGTAGTTTATTCCACTCTGTCGCCACACTGTAGGTGAAGAAACTCTTTGTGACATCTAGGTTTGCCTTTTTGGTTTTTAATTTCATTCCATTTCCGTGAGTTTGATTAGTATTGTTTAATGTGAATAGTGCATTTACATCGACTTTGTCGAAACCTTTTAGTATCTTAACACCTTACGAGCGGCCTAGGCGGTTTATTTATATGTACCGCCCAGCGGGGTGTTTTTACCCAAAATAGGGCTGTTTACGTGATCATTTTCATGCCTAAATAAGACCCAGAGTGTAAAACAAGTATCTATCCCTGAAAGGGCATAAACAGAGCTTTCCAATGACACCATAACGATCCTTTTATGATGGCTAGTTTTCTTGCAACAACCGTGCAACGCGAGTGCAAAAATCATGTAATTCGGCACTTTCCCCATACAATTCCGTATATAGAGAGGGAGGGAGGAGGTGGGATTCGTGTCAGTAGGTTCGCCGCGGTGGTCTGGAGCAGTCATACGCTCGCTACTCTCCTGCCACCACTTGTCTCTCTCTCTCAGCAACATTACGTGCTGAAATTGCCACACGACCTATGTCGAGCGCCGCTAGATAGTCCAGATTTATTATACTCGACTTATGTTGCGCGCCGCTAATTAAGGGTTAAAGCACTCAATAAGCTGACCCCTCAACCTCCTCTTTTTTAATGAGAACAGGTTCAATCGTTTAAGTCTTTCTTCATATGGTTTATTTCTTAATGAGGGTATCATCTTCGTCGCTCTACGCTGTACTGACTCGAGTCTTACAATGTCCTTGATCAGATAAGGTGACCAGAACTGCACACCATATTCAAGGTGGGGCCTCACCATACTTTTGAACAGTGGCACTATTACGTTTTCATGTTTATATGTAAATTTCGTTTAATAAAGCCCAATGCTATGTTTGCCTTATTTGCAGCTGCTATACATTGGTCGGTAGTTTTTAGGTTTTCAGATATTAGTACCCCTAGGTCTTATACTACCGTTGCGGTTTTTATTTGTTTGCCATTCATTTCGTATTTGTATTTCATATTTCTGCTACCAACCTGCAGCACCTGACATTTATCGACATTGAAGGGCATCTGCCATTTTTTCGACCACTCTGATATCTTGTTTAAATCAGATTGCAACGCATTTCTATCATCTTCGTTCAGGACTGTATTTCCTATTTTTGTATCGTCGACGAATTTGGAAATGGTGTTGTTTACCCCTACATCAATATCGTTAATGTAAATGAGAAACAGGACCGGTCCAAGGACTGAACCCTGTGGAACTCCACTAGTGACAGGCTCCCACTCCGATTCCACTCCATTTATCACCACTCTCTGTCTTCTGCCTGTAAGCCAATTTGTTATCCAAGAATGAATTTCACCTTTGATACCTATCCTCTCCAGAGAGAGAGAGAGAGAGAGAGAGAGAGAGAGAGAGAGAGAGAGAGAGAGAGAGAGAGAGAGAGAGAGAGAGAGAGAGCCAGCCTTCTATTATGATACAAACAAATAATGATAGCAATATTGTCATATGTAGCGCCCTGCATGTGCGGGTCCTGTGTCTGTGTGCCCTGGCTGTGGTAGCACAGGTGGCGGTGGCGCCTGCCTAGACAACACGGCCCCTGCTAGAAACGACCACACCAGGCTTGGGACGGGAGTGCAAACTAGACAGGTGCCACGTACCTAATATTTTGTCGCAAAATTTTGTTGGGCTACTGTACAACAACGATAACACTGACAATATTGATTGACTCAGAGTCTGCTTTGTTAATAAAAAAACAAAATGCATATTTTGCAGCTTTTGCTGTATGTAGCTAGGCTATGGGAATGGATCAGTTGTTTGTTTTGCCGAATAAGGCTTTGAACTTCTGTGAAATATAGAACATAATTGATATTTTACTTTGATCAAGTTTTCAATGTGAAAATTGTCATTGACATTATGTCATAGAAATTAGAATGAGTTGCTGAAGATGAAGGCATGATCGCATTGCCAATTATATTTATCTTTAGACTAGCATGATAAAAGCACCTCTAAATTGTAAACTACTGTCCAAGACTACAAACTATAATTGTAACTTATTACCTTTCTACTTAGCCTAATGCAAGACGGTATTGTAAGTGATTGGAAAATGGGATAGACAAAATTATTCTTCATAAAACATAGTATAATAGATTATATAGATAAAATATATATTGATATATAGACTATTATACATTAATTTTGTAATATAATAAATTCGTCTAAAAGAAGCCAGAAAAATGAAAAGGATGGCACTGGTGCTGAATGGGTTAAGCTAATGGAGGCAAACAGCCTAATGACTAAGAAGATTAATTAGCATGGGTCTAGATTCCATAGACCTAGGCATACACAATTGTACCTCCACCTACGGGAACAATCTGCTCCTCTTGAATCTCGTCTGGGCTAGGAAACGAGAGTGCCGAGCTCTGTGCTATAGCGGTGCCTACTATCCATAGACTACCCATCAATAATAATTTGTTTAGCAAAAATACAAGGCATAGGCAGTGCCAGTAACATAGCTACTTAATCACAGGTATTTATAAGTGAGGATCGGTGAGATAAATTGAGGAAAGAGTCCAAGAGTCCCAATCATCAATTATATAATGTTAACAAAACATCCAGTCCTACCTTCTCAGCCCAGCTGCTGTGTCACCCACGCCAGTAACATTCAAGGCTAAGGGAACTTTTGAATTTAATAACTTATAACATGAATGTTATGTTATATTTGTAGTATTTATTTTATTTTCTCGACTATACTACTTACGTGGGGGATAAATCGACAGTCATCTAGAAGTTCGTATACTTTATTTAACAAATCTTTCTAACTACTCTAATAACTGTTTCTCTGTTCGGGCCGAGGTGAGTTCAAGACACGGATTGAATATTACGTCGATTCACGATAGGTTGTACTTTGGAACCATAGAATGAATTCCCGTTACTCAGGTATTGACTCAAGTCTACTTCGATCCCAAGGCACGTTATTAGTTTCTAATTTACTATAGTTTATTCCGAGCCCTGCTGTGTCTACGGTGGAGACCAGGGCCTAATAAATCAATCGTTATTTACCTATTTAACAAAAGTTATATTCTTTATCTATCCTTAAGAATTAAACACGTCCACTGGGCCTATTGTGTCTACTCCTGAGACCAAGGCATTAATACATATAATATTTTTACTACTCTTTCCTATATTTTACATTAACTCATATAACAAAGACGTCATTACAACAAGGGTACCTTAACACGCCCTGAAAGGACAATAAATTGCTACAAATGAACCGGCCGGAATTACAAGTTAGTTAGATTTTCCTCTCAAATACAATCTTGGATTCTATCACACAGTTACTCAAATGAACAGGTTGTTTACACTCTTTACCTTGATATATCTAATTGATAACACCTTCCGATTATACGCTCACGCAATCCTATTACAAATAAGCTATATTCACAATACACACTTAATGAATAATATTTCTTAAATGGGTAAACTATACCTCAAGACCTCTACATGGAAAAGCGTCACGGTTATAATTCTTTATATAACTTCTTATGAATACATTACTATATTGGATGTGACGTCCTGAACGATCCCTCAAAACTGTCCCGATTGTCCTCTCAAATGATAATGGATATAGCTTCCTTTTTAACAAATGAGTTCGTTATTTATGTGGACTAGTGTCCTTTCCTATCTATAACTGACCTATCGGGCAACTTACCAAAAACTGTTTTCCCCTGAGCCTATTGGTTCTGTCTTTAACACCTTATTAGCGGCCTAGGCGGTTTATTTATATGTACCGCCCAGAGGGGTGTTTTTAGCCAAAATAGGGCTGTTTACGTGATCATTGTCATGCCTAAATAAGACCCAGAATGTAAAACAAGTATCTATCCCTGAAAGGGCATAAACAGAGCTTTCGAATGACACCATAACGATCCTTTTATGATGGCTAGTTTTCTTGCAACAACCGTGCAATGCGAGTGCATAAAGCATGTAATTAGGCACTTTCCCCATACAATTCCGTATATAGCGAGTGAGAGAGGGAGGGAGGAGGTGGGATTCGTGTCAGTAGGTTCGCCGCAGTGGTCTGGAGCAGTCATACGCTCGCTACTCTCCTGCCACCACTTGTCTCTCTCTCTCAGCAACATTACGTGCTGAAATTGCCACACGACCTATGTCGAGCGCCGCCACATAGTCCAGCTTTATTTAACTCGACTTATGTTGCGCGCCGACAGTTAAGGGTTAAGAAGTGATTTCCCCCCCTTTTTACTTTATATACTGTACTTAAATCTTTCCTATCAGATCCTATCTAGTTACAACTCTCGGCATTACGCCTTTGCTAACAATAATAACTATTCTTAACACATCATCCTTTTATGTACACGTAAGTCTAGAATCTTTTCTCTTTAGTTTGTCCTATAAGGACACATCAATTATTATTGGAACCACTAGGTTAGTCAAGCATTTTCTCTCTTTTCTTTTTAAGTCTTGTTCGGGCCCAATATGGGTCCTTTAAAAATATATCTTTTGTCTGTGGTCAAATGTGTGTGCTGGAACTGTTTTTACCACCTCAGAGCTGACCAATAGCTCTTCTGAAAGTCCTCACTCCCGTCCACTATTTGTCTATTTGTCGTCCATCTTGAATCGCTTGGCTGTGAGTGTGTAAACCAGCGATGTGACGACAGGCGGCCGGATACTTATGGTGTATCCTCCTAGTGGGCGACAGTGAGAATAATTCAGGGATGGTCTGTGCTGGAACTTTAGGTGGGGGCAGGGTAGCTGGAATGGTTGGTTCCAAGTTCCCTTGAATGCCCGAGGGAGAGAGAGTAAGCGGATTGCAGGAAACTAACCCAGTGGGTTCCGAGGGGTGAATGACCCCAGTAACCTTTCCACCCATTGCTTTATAGTTCCCCCCCCCCCCCCCCGTTCTCCCGCGCTGTGATTGGCTGAGCGGCTCGCGCGGCAGCCCACTCGCTTTGATTCCTCTCCTTCTCCACCTCCGCTTCTTTCTCTTCATAATAAGTTCCTGGAAGCTGGTTGCAAATGTTTTTCAGTGGCTTACGGGAATATAAGGCTGGCACCGAGGTATAGAACCTATTGCAACCAGAGGAAACTGTCCGGGAAGAGAACGAGAGCAAATTTAGAGGTGAGGTGGAGAACTCAGCTTTGTGCTCCGAAAATGGAGGCCGCTGATTGGCTGGCTGGGAAGTTGTGGCGTTTTGATCATTAGAACTGTCAAAATCAGCTGGCGAGGCAAGCAAGTAGAAGGGAGTGCGGTGATTGGTGGAGGGTTTTTCTACTTTATCACCCCCTACTAAATTAAGGCGAGCTCCTGATCACCGTAACACTGTTCCCCTGAAATGTTGGCCTTCCGGCTGCCACTCCACCAGTGCACTGTGCTCACAAAGGCATCTGTGGAGCTGAAGTGCAGATTTTGATTTCCCACGGCAGTTTTAGCTATTATAACTTGCCCGGGATGACTAAGAAGCTGTTTGAAGGCCCTGGTAGTGTTTATTCTCTGTCCTTTTCCATCGACTATTGCTACTAGTCGCCGGAGTCGGTACTGAGGGTCAGAGGGGAGAGGCATGGTGCCTTGCAACTGACAGGCACGTGCCTCGGGGGTCCTATTAACCCTTAATTAGCGGCTCACCACATAAGTCGAGTTAAATAAAGCTGGACTATGTGGCGGCGCTCGACATAGGTCGAGTGGCAATTTCAGCACGTAATGTTGCTGAGAGAGAGAGACAAGTGGTGGCAGGAGACTAGCGAGCGTATGACTGCTCCAGACCACCGCGGCGAACCTACTGACACGAATCTCAGCTCCCTCCTCCCTCTCTCACTCGCTACATACTGAATTATATGGGGAAAGTACCGAATTACATGCTTTTTGCACTCGCGTTGCACGGTTATTGCAAGAAAACTATCCATCATAAAAGGATCGTTATGGTGTCATTCGAAAGCTCTGTTTATGCCCTTTCAGGGATAGGTACTTGTTTTACGTTCTGGGTCTTATTTAGGCATGAAAATGATCACGTAAACAGCCCTATTTTGGCTAAAAACACCCCGCTGGGCGGTACATATAAATAAACCGCATAGGCCGCTCGTAAGGTGTTAATACCCTCGTCCGAGTACCTGATTGGTGGACGGCTAATCCTACCGCTACGAGTACGGGTTTCTGTGGGGCCCGTGGGTTTAGACGCTCTGGCTGGATTTTTATCCGGAACATTAGTCAAGGGATTTTCTCTAGGTTCATTTACTTTAGCTGAGGGAGAGCCAATTATACGTTTGCCTTCCAGAAATACGTCTCTCGTTTCTACCTCGTCTCGAAAACACTCTTCCTCACTACTTAAAGTCTTATTGAAATCTCTCAGGAGAACTGAAACTTCGCTGTCGGGGACCGTAGACTTTTCATCATCGGTAAGCTCATAGTAATAATTTTCCCCACTGGGCGCAGTCTCTTCGTCTCCTACGTTTCCCCCTTGCCCAAATTCAGGGAGACTCTCGTTAGGTTTGTGACTAAGAGACCACCATAACGGAGAGTCCTTCGAATATTTCCTGTTCAGGTTAGGACCTCCAACATTAGATCGAGCTGCGAAAGTACTAGAGTCATCAACCCCGACTTCTATCTCCTCCTCGCTCCTCCACTCGCTCATATCTGGTGGTAAAATACCATCATATCGTTTAGTATGACGAATATGGGTAGCAGACACAATATCCCCATGATGCAAGTACAACACTTGATATGGCCCGTTTATCTCTACAACCCTGAAGGGTCCCTCGTATTTCTCTTCCAGTTTACCAGCTCGGGTGGGATCATGTCTCTTCACCAGAATATATTCACCCCGGTAATAAGGATTATTTAGAGAAATGTTCTTAGGCTGTTGCTGGGTAATATGATCATGAACTTGCTGCCGTCACTCCCCTTGTTCCTTTAAATATTGTCCTGGTTGGGAATATGTGGCGGAAGGACCGGGGTAGGGTAATAATCGTTCTTGAGGCAATTTCGGTATGATTCCGAAAATAATCTCATAGGGAGAATACCCAGTAGTCCTACAAACCGTGGTATTTACCCCTCAGACAATTTCTGGCAGAAGTTCCGGCCAACCTCGGACGATTTCCTCCCCTTGTGAGCTCAGACTAGCCCGGATACAGTTTGCTAATGCCCTATGGTTCCTTTCACATACAGCATTCCCCTGGGGGTAATACAGGGAGGTGTGCTGTATCTGGTAGCCCAAGGTTTCTCCCAAGTGTTGCCAGATTTCATTATTAAATTTTTTTCCCCTATCACTCAGAATACCTCCAGGGGTGCCATATACAAAAATTACCTTTTCTAAAATAACCCTAGCCACGGTTTCGGCTTTCTTGTCCGGAATGGCGCAAGCAACCGTGTATTTGGAAAGGACGTCGACGCAGGTTAAGATGTACCTTTTGTTCGTCTGTCGGGGCAGAGGTCCCATAATATTCACAGATAATTTGTCCCACGGTTTGCCGGCCGTAATGTGTCCGGGCGACTGTCTAGGTCCCCGTCCATCTTTGCCCCTTTGACATCCCAAACAATTTTGAACAACTTCTTTAACAATCTGGTCGGCCCTCTTGGTCCAGTACCTTTTATTAAATTGCTTTAGAACTCGAGATTGTCCCAAATGAGCCCCCTTTACTTCTTGTCCGTGAAGGATTTGGATCATGTGTTTAGCCTCCGAATAATCAAGTACTACCCGATCTTTAGAATCCCTCCAGGCTCCCTCAGAGAATTTTACTTTGTCGCCATACCTAGGGTTATGATTTTCCCTGTTAGGTTCAGTGTGTTGGACGGGTGCTACCGGTAGTTGAGACAGGCCATCGGCATTAGTGTGCAGTTTACCTGGTCTATGTCTAACTTCAAAGGAGTATTCCTCCAAAATCCCCTTCCACCTGACAAATAGTCCGTCTCCCGTTTTCATTTTCCTGAGCCATTGCAAGCTATAATGGTCCGTGATAACTTCGAAATGGACCCCGGCTAGATATGGATGGAAATATTGTACAGCCCACACTAGAGCTAGACATTCCTTTTTTGTAACGCTGTAATTCTTTTCGCCTTTATTCAGCGTCTAGCTAGCACATGCCAATATGCTTTCCTTTCCGTCCCCTTTCTGGGCCAATACGGCTCCGAGCCCTTCATCGGAAGCATCGGTGTATAGCTGAAACGGCTTGGTAAAATCCTGATGACAAACTATGGGGTTAGAAGTTAATTTTTGTTTCAGGTGATCAAAAGCTATCTGACAAATCTGGTCCCAGTCGAACCTCCTCCCTTTTTCCAGTCTCTTATTCATGAGGTGAGCAATTTTTGAAAAGTGGGGTATGAACCTTCGATAATAGAATGCCATTCCCAGAAACGCTCGGATCTCTTTGACAGAGGACGGGGGTGAGATTTCTTCAATAGATCTCACTTTATGTGGGTCCGGTTGAATACCTTTACTGGAAACCACGTGCCCTAGATATGCCACCTCACAGGCCCCTAATTAGCATTTTGACGGCTTCAGTTTAAGTCCTGCCCCCCTGATTCTTTTTAACACTTCTTGTAGTCGGTGAATATGTTCCTCCTTACTAGCGGAAAAGATTATAATATCATCCAAGTAAGCTAAACAAGTTTTCCAGGTTAATCCCCTCAATACTTCGTCCATGACTCTAGTGAAACTGGCTGTTCCGTTGCAAACTCCGAAAGGCAAGACGGTAAACTGGTAGAGTTTGCCTTCACTCGTGGCAAATGCGGTTTTCTCTTGGTCCTCTGACCTAACTGGTTGAGTGATTCAAGCGAGTCATCAATACGAGGTAGGGGTTGCGCGTCTTTGATGGTGACATCGTTTAATTTTCGATAATCTACACAGAACCGAGTAGACCCATTTTTTTTTTTTTACCAGGACTACTGGAGATGACCACGGACTGTAGGACTCTACTACTATCCCCTGCTTAATCATTTCCTCGACTTGTTTCTTTTCTTTTTGTCTCATAATGGGATTTTGTCTTCTATAGGGTTGCCTAATAGGAGGCCCTTGAGTGTGTATCTTGTGGGTGTGTCGGGTTCGGGCTGATCCGTGGTCCCCTTCGTTTTGAGCAAACACATCTCGGTACGTCCAGAGCAATTCATGTAAGGTATTTGCTTGATTTGACGTTAATTGTTTCGGAATTTCAGGTAAGTTCACAGGTCCGTCAGTTGCAACAGTGGTGGGTTGAGCGGGTGTGACTTGTCCTAACAGTTTTCCTTTTTGATAATTAATTGTGTCATCGCCAAAGTTGGCTAGAACTAGTTTCCTCTGGTCGGTAGTAATAAAGGTGGGAGATATTCTCACTTTATTCTGTGCATCAGGTTAAAAAATCCCGGCAGTCATGCCCGGGGTTGGAGAAATCTCTATCATTTTCCAAGATCTAGGGGGGGATAGACAGTTTTCCTGTGGTAGCTACGATTTGAGGTCGTAGGGTGGTCGTTGTGTCTTTCGGCCCACACTTGATAGTTACCCTCAACTGACTCATGAGATCTGTCCCCAGATACCCATCGGCTCCACTATTCGATTTTCCCGATAAAACACAGAAATCGGTGGTGAATTTAATTCCTTTCCATTGTACTACTACCGTATTAGTTTTCCCTAGGATCGTCAGTGGTTGACCCCTGGCTCCTGACAACTGAATACTGGTTTGATTTAAGGGGCCCATTTCTTTCTGATTTTTTTTTACAAAATTCTCTAAAAGACAACTTCTGTTTGCCCCCGTATCAATTAGCATGTTGGCGGCTTTCCCATTGATTACTATAGTTTCACAAGGCGTTTGTCTCTCTAAGATGTTGACCTCACTATACCGCCCTTCTATGTGAGGTTTAACAGAAAATGTTCTCTCTCTTCCGGCATCGTGACTTTTGGCTGGCTTTCTGTCTCCCTGTATTCTACCGGAAGCATTCCTCCCTGGTTTGGATCGGTTCCCCTTGGTAGAGGTCGATCGTTTGGAAGTGCGGGTCTGGGGTTAAATCTAGGGGTTGGGGCTTGTGGAAGGTTGGATCAGTTCCTAGCTAGGTGTCCGGTCTGTCTATATGGGAAGCATCGGATCAGGGTTCTCGGATACCCTTTGTTTGGGTTCCCCTCCTCCCCCTACGTCTTTTCCTCTCTTACTTCTCGAGCCTCCATGATCTTTTTAATGACCTCCATGAGTTCCTTAGTAGTATTCACTTCATGAATAATACAGTGCTTTCTAACTTCCACCGGGCATGCTTGGATCATAATCTCCCTGATCTCCGTTTCCTGACTCTCTTGATCCATATGGGGATACGCTAGTTTGACATATTTCGCTATTTCCCTCCTCAGGGCTCTAACATTTTGGCCGTCGAGTTTCAGACTCTTAGTTTGTCTCTGGCTTTCCTGGTGGAGGTTTCTCAGCCAAATTCTTCAATTAGGGCACTCCTAACTTCGGCCCATGACACTAGTCCCTTTAGACGTACTCTTATATCGTTCAGGGCCTTGCCTAAGTGTGCCTTTCCATAGGCGATCTTCTTTCCATTTTCTCCTACGTCAAGTAACGTGAACTGACATTCTAACTGCTCGATCCAGAGTTCGATTTCTTCCTTCCCTTCTTCCCATAATCTGAATGGTAATACACCCGTCATGATGTCTGTCTGTTAGATAATTATGCTTAATCTAAATGATTTGTCGAATCCCACCGCTTGCCACCAAAATGTAGTATTTCTTTTCTTTTCTCGACTATACTACTTACGTGGGAGATAAATCGACAGTCATCTAGAAGTTTGTATACTTTATTTAACAAAACTTCCTAGCTACTCTAATAACTGTTTCTCTGTTCTGGCCGAGATGAGTTCAAGACATGGATTGAATATTACGTTGATGCACGATAGGTTGTACTTTGGAACCCTAGAGCCCCCGTTACTCCCTAGCTGAATTCCCGTTATTCAGGTATTGACTCAAGTCGACTTCGATCCAAAGACATGTTATTAGTTTCTAATTTACCATAGTTTATTCCGAGCCCTGCTGTGTCTACGGTGGAGACCAGGGCCTAATACATCAATCGTTATTTACCTATTTAACAAAAGTTATATTCTTTATCTATCCTTAAGAATTAAACACGTCCACTGGGCCTATTGTGTCTACTCCCGAGACCAATGCATTAATACATATAATATCTTTACTACTCTTTCCTATATCTTACATTAACTCATATAACAAAGACGTCGTTACAACAAGGGTACCTCAACACTCTCTGAATGGACAATAAATTCCTACAAATGAACCGGCCGGAATTTCAAGTTAGTTAGATTTTCCTCTCAAATACAATCTTGGATTCTATCACACAGTTACTCAAATGAACAGGTTGTTTACACTCTTTACCTTGATAAATCTAATTGATAACACCTTCCGATTATACGCTCACGCAATCCTATTACAAATAAGCTATATTCACAATACACACTTAATCAATAATATTTCTTAAATGGGTAAACTAGACCTGAAGACTTCTACATGGAAAAGCGTCACGGTTATAATCCTTTATATAACTTCTTATGCATACATTACTATATTGGATGTGACGTCCTCAACGCTCCCTCAAAACTGTCCCAATTGTCCTCTCAAATTAGAATGGATATAGTTTCCTTTTCAACAAATGAGTTCGATATTTATGTGGACTAGTGTCCTTTCCTATCTATAACTGACCTATCGGGCAATTTACCAAAAACTTTTTTCCCCTGAGCCTATTGGTTGCCCCTCTGTCATTAAGAAGTGATTTCCCCCCCTTTTTACTTTATATACTGTACTTAAATCTGTCCTATCAGATCCTATCTAGTTACAACTCTCGGCATTACGCCTTTGCTAACAATAATAACTATTCTTAACACATCATCCTTTTATGTACACGTAAGTCTAGAATCTTTTCTCTTCAGTTTGTCCTATAAGAACACATAAATTATTATTGGAACCACTAGGTTAGTCAAGCATTTTCTCTCTTTTCTTTTTAAGTCTTGTTCGGGCCCAATATGGGTCCTTTAACCCTTGTCTAGCGGGGGGTCTGTGGCCGTTTTGGGCCTTTTCAGGCCATTCTGACTGCTATATCAACCATCATCTTATATATTTTGTCTGTGGTCAAATGTGTGTGCTGGAACTGTTTTTACCACCTCAGAGCTGGCCAATAGCTCTTCTGAAAGTCCTCACTCATGTCCACTATTTGTCGTCCCTCTTGAATCGCTTGGCTGTGAGTATGTAAACCAGCGATGTGACGACAGGCGGCCGGATACTTATGGTGTATCCTCCTAGTGGGCGACATTGAGGATAATTCAGGGATGGTCTGTGCTTGAACTTTAGGTGGGGGCAGGGTAGCTGGAATGGTTGGTTCCAAGTTCCCTTGAGTGCCCGAGGGAGAGAGAGTAAGCGGGTTGCAGGAAACTAACCCAGTGGGTTCCGAGGGGTGAATGACCCCAGTAACCTCAGACTTATAAAACAAGGTTAACTTAAAATATACAGCAGCAAACAAAAACAAAATCAAATCCTAGGTAAATTATAAAATACTGCAGAAAAAAATGAAGTCCTAACTCAAAGGATAAAAATAAAATAAAAAAATAAGTAAACACAGGTCCACTTAGGTTAGACCCGTGGTGCGTACATAAATAATATCCAAGTTTATAATCAAAATAACAATAAAACCTTCCAAGTTTTATAAAAAAAAAAAAAAAAAAAAAAAAAACATAGTTAAAACCTGATATAAAATAAAAGGAATACACATTCTATCTATGAGAACATGATATATATCAATATTAAACACAGCAAGCCACATCCCGTGGTGTGTAATATAATACCTTTCTATTCTGAGAAAAAAATTCATTGCGCAAATAAAATTCACATAGACAATTCGAATCAAAATTTAATACATTTTTTCATCAGGGAGCTACCCGTTTTCCAAAATAATTTTCCTATGGCCAAGTCCTAAAATATCGAATAAAATCACACATTCGTCGAAGCAAAACCCCAGTTTCAACTTAGTGTACAATTAATTCCAAAATAAGTACATTAAACACACACACAAAACAAAAAACAAGGATTTACAATAGCCTGCACACCATAATGAAAGGGCAGACAAAGACTATGCAAGACAAATAATATACCACACATGGGCAACAAATTTCACTAAAAAAAAAAAACAAACAAAAAATTGAAAACAAAACAAAATAAAAAAAAGTTTAGAAGTTAATTCAAGTACCGTACATACAGATATTAATAAACTAACTCCTACATTTTATTTTATCATAAATTCATAAAATTCCACACAACACATAAATGTTGAGAAAAACCCATTTTCAAAGGTAGAGTCTCAATAGGATATACTTAATATTTCCTTTCTCCTCTATGGCCGTTCTTCCAATTAAGACCACGAAAAAAAATTATCTACTGTATATACCCGTGAAATTAATTTCAGTTTCCAAACATACTCCAAAATTATTTTCCAAAAATATATTTTTTCAATGAAAAAGCCAAACAGTGAAATCAAACATCTATATTAGATAAACTAGCCAATGTTTCATGGAAAAATACTAAATAATAGATTGCTTAAACTTTTCTGGGCCAAAAACTAAATAACTGATGTTGCTTGACCTCCTTTGTGTAAAGGTTAACAAAATAAATCTACGGAAATTAAACTTATGATTTCAACTAGAGAACATTCGGTAAAATGTTATGAATAAAGATAACAACTAGACCCAATTGTACAGTAAGCTAACTCGTAAAAACAATTGAAAACACATGACTAAAAATATCTCGTGAATCCAAAACATTTACTCGAAAATAAACGTGAGGGGAAAACTTGAGAAAACTCACTTAAAATAAAAAAATTAAACCACAATATTAGCGAACGAAAGTTACCGATTTATATATAACCCGTAGCAATATTAAAAGGCAAACACGAAAACACAAAAATGGACAAAACAAAATTGTAATGAATATTAACTAAAGCTCCCCAAAATTTCGTCAGAACTGAACGAAAAAATATATATAATTGAACAATTTCCAAAAGAATACTCCAAGCAAATGTCAATCAATCAAAATTCCAAAGATCAATTCAAAATGAAACTCGAAAACAAATCTTGAACGAGTGTATTTCGGAAGAGTCCACAAATTCTGGACAAAAAGATGTTATAAAACCCGAAAGTGAATCTTTGCAAAACTCGCACTTCTGAGGCGGTATAAGAACTGTAGAACAAGTTTTTAATCTCTCACAAAAGACCGCAAAATGAAAATCTCCCAATGTTGATAATAGAAGTATAAACAGTGGCAGATTTAGGGGAGGCCCGAGTAGGCTATGGCCTAGGGCCCCGCACCCCCGAGGCCCCCGCGCCCCCAAGGGCCCACACCTTGAGTTAACATAAAAAAAAAAAAAAAAAAAAAAAAAAATTAACAGTTTCCATTTTCGGTTATTTAATTTTGTTATGGATTAATGGCATTATGACTTTTAGAACATAAAATAATGGGTATTGAATGTGTAATGATTGCGTTATATATATTTTAAAACCGTAAAACGCAAAATCCGTTTACCTGGTTGAAGAAAACATTTAGTTATCCCTGATAATTACGCTGCCATGTCCGTTTTCTTCAATGACGGAACATTTTGTTCAAATATTTTTATTTACCCTTACAGTTTTTGATATTGTATAGTTATGTCAGTGTATTTTATCATGATAATCAATAGGCTTTTAAATATTATTATTAACTCCTTCAGACATATTATGTTCCAGTAAGTCTACGGAGGCGGGAGCCCGGTATCATTGCAACTGCACCACACAACTGTCAAAACCACACTGCTGACCGTTAGAATTGTCGGAGAAACCTGGGGTTGCCACCAACCGACAGATCTTCATCTAACTTATCGGACTTACTGAGCTCCATATGACACTAGGGCGTCATATAACTTATTCTAGAATTATGAAGATAAGTTCATATGACGCGGTAGCATCATATGAGTTTTGGTTCACCCTGTCATATGACGCGGTAGTGTCATATAAGTCTGAAGGAGTAAATATTAAAGTAAAAAAGACCTCCACCAATCACCGCGCTCCCTTCTACTTGCTTGCCTCGCCAGCTGATTTTGACAGTTCTAAACATCAACACGCCACACCTTCCCAGCCAACCAATCAGCGGCCTCCATTTTCGGAGCACAAAGCTGAGTTCTCCACCTTGCCTTTAAATTTGCTCTCGTTCTCTTCCCGGGCAGTTTCCTCTGGTTGCAATAGGTTCTATACCTCGGTGCCAGCCCTATACTCCCATAAGCCACTGAAAAACATTTTGGAACCAGCTTCCAGGAACTTATTATGAAGAGAAAGGAGCGGAGGTGGAGAAGGCGAGGAATCAAAGGGAGCGGGCTGCCGCGCGAGCCGCTCAGCCAATCACAGCGCGGGAGAGCGGGGGGCGGGACTATAAAGCAAGGGGTGGAAAGGTTACTGGGGTCATTCACCCCTCGGAACCCACTGGGTTAGTTTCCTGCAATCCGCTTACTCTCTCTCCCTCGGGCATTCAAGGGAACTTGGAACCAACCATTCCAGCTACCCTGCCCCCACCTAATGTTCCAGCACAGACCATCCCTGAATTATCCTCACTGTCGCCCACTAGGAGGATACACCATAAGTATCCGGCCGCCTGTCGTCACATCGCTGGTTTACACACTCACAGCCAAGCGATTCAAGATGGACGACAAATAGACAAATAGTGGACGGGAGTGAGGACTTTCAGAAGAGCTATTGGCCAGCTCTGAGGTGGTAAAAACAGTTCCAGCACACACATTTGACCACAGACAAAAGATATATTTTTAAAGGACCCATATTGGGCCCGAACAAGACTTAAAAAGAAAAGAGAGAAAATGCTTGACTAACCTAGTGGTTCCAATAATAATTGATGTGTCCTTATAGGACAAACTAAAGAGAAAAGATTCTAGACTTACGTGTACATAAAAGGATGATGTGTTAAGAATAGTTATTATTGTTAGCAAAGGCGTAATGCCGAGAGTTGTAACTAGATAGGATCTGATAGGAAAGATTTAAGTACAGTATATAAAGTAAAAAGGGGGGGAAATCACTTCTTAACCCTTAACTGTCGGCGCGCAACATAAGTCGAGTTAAATAAAGCTGGACTATGTGGCGGCGCTCGACATAGGTCGTGTGGCAATTTCAGCACGTAATGTTGCTGAGAGAGAGAGACAAGTGGTGGCAGGAGAGTAGCGAGCGTATGATTGCTCCAGACCACCGCGGCGAACCTACTGACACGAATCCCACCTCCTCCCTCCCTCTCTCACTCGCTATATACGGAATTGTATGGGGAAAGTGCCTAATTACATGCTTTTTGCACTCGCATTGCACGGTTGTTGCAAGAAAACTAGCCATCATAAAAGGATCGTTATGGTGTCATTCGAAAGCTCTGTTTATGCCCTTTCAGGGATAGATACTTGTTTTACGTTCTGGGTCTTATGTAGGCATGAAAATGATCACGTAAACAGCCCTATTTTGGCTAAAAACACCCCGCTGGGCGGTACATATAAATAAACCGCCTAGGCCGCTAATAAGGTGTTAAAGACAGAGGGGCAACCAATAGGCTCAGGGGAAAACAGTTTTTGGTAAGTTGCCCGATAGGTCAGTTATAGATAGGAAAGGACACTAGTCCACATAAATAACGAACTCATTTGTTAAAAAGGAAGCTATATCCCTTATCATTTGAGAGGACACTCGGGACAGTTTTGAGGGATCGTTCAGGACGTCACATCCAATATAGTAATGTATTCATAAGAAGTTATATAAAGAATTATAACCGTGACGCTTTTCCATGTAGAGGTCTTGAGGTATAGTTTACCCATTTAAGAAATATTATTCATTAAGTGTGTATTGTGAATATAGCTTATTTGTAATAGGATTGCGTGAGCGTATAATCGGAAGGTGTTATCAATTAGATATATCAAGGTAAAGAGTGTAAACAACCTGTTCATTTGAGTAACTGTGTGATAGAATCCAAGATTATATTTGAGAGGAAAATCTAACTAACTTGTAATTCCGGCCGGTTCATTTGTAGCAATTTATTGTCCTTTCAGGACGTGTTAAGGTACCCTTGTTGTAATGACGTCTTTGTTATATGAGTTAATGTAAAATATAGGAAAGAGTAGTAAAAATATTATATGTATTAATGCCTTGGTCTCAGGAGTAGACACAATAGGCCCAGTGGACGTGTTTAATTCTTAAGGATAGATAAAGAATATAACTTTTGTTAAATAGGTAAATAACGATTGATTTATTAGGCCCTGGTCTCCACCGTAGACACAGCAGGGCTCGGAATAAACTATAGTAAATTAGAAACTAATAACGTGCCTTGGGATCGAAGTAGACTTGAGTCAATACCTGAGTAACGGGAATTCATTCTATGGTTCCAAAGTACAACCTATCGTGAATCGACGTAATATTCAATCCGTGTCTTGAACTCACCTCGGCCCGAACAGAGAAACAGTTATTAGAGTAGTTAGAAAGATTTGTTAAATAAAGTATACGAACTTCTAGATGACTGTCGATTTATCCCCCACGTAAGTAGTATAGTCGAGAAAATAAAATAAATACTACAAATATAACATAACATTCATGTTATAAGTTATTAAATTCAAAAGTTCCCTTAGCTTTGAATGTTACTGGCGTGGGTGACACAGCAGCTGGGCTGAGAAGGTAGGACTGGATGTTTTGTTAACATTATATAATTGATGATTGGGACTCTTGGACTCTTTCCTCAATTTATCTCACCGATCCTCACTTATAAATACCTGTGATTAAGTAGCTATGTTACTGGCACTGCCTATGCCTTGTATTTTTGCTAAACAAATTATTATTGATGGGTAGTCTATGGATAGTAGGCACCGCTATAGCACAGAGCTCGGCACTCTCGTTTCCTAGCCCAGACGAGATTCAAGAGGAGCAGATTGTTCCCGTAGGTGGAGGTACAATTGTGTATGCCTAGGTCTATGGAATCTAGACCCATGCTAATTAATCTTCTTAGTCATTAGGCTGTTTGCCTCCATTAGCTTAACCCATTCAGCACCAGTGCCATCCTTTTCATTTTTCTGGCTTCTTTTAGACGAATTTATTATATTACAAAATTAATGTATAATAGTCTATATATCAATATATATTTTATCTATATAATCTATTATACTATGTTTTATGAAGAATAATTTTGTCTATCCCATTTTCCAATCACTTACAATACCGTCTTGCATTAGGCTAACTAGATAGGTAATAAGTTACAATTATAGTTTGTAGTCTTGGACAGTAGTTTACAATTTAGAGGTGCTTTTATCATGCTAGTCTAAAGATAAATATAATTGGCAATGCGATCATGCCTTCATCTTCAGCAACTCATTCTAATTTCTATGACATAATGTCAATGACAATTTTCACATTGAAAACTTGATCAAAGTAAAATATCAATTATGTTCTATATTTCACAGAAGTTCAAAGCCTTATTCGGCAAAACAAACAACTGATCCATTCCCATAGCCTAGCTACATACAGCAAAAGCTGCAAAATATGCATTTTGTTTTTTTATTAACAAAGCAGACTCTGAGTCAATCAATATTGTCAGTGTTATCGTTGTTGTACAGTAGCCCAACAAAATGTTGCGACAAAATATTAGGTACGTGGCACCTGTCTAGTTTGCACTCCCGTCCCAAGCCTGGTGTGGTCGTTTCTAGCAGGGGCCGTGTTGTCTAGGCAGGCGCCACCGCCACCTGTGCTACCACAGCCAGGGCACACAGACACAGGACCCGCACATGCAGGGCGCTACATATGACAATATTGCTATCATTATTTGTTTGTATCATAATAGAAGGCTGGCTCTCTCTCTCTCTCTCTCTCTCTCTCTCTCTCTCTCTCTCTCTCTCTCTGGAGAGGATAGGTATCAAAGGTGAAATTCATTCTTGGATAACAAATTGGCTTACAGGCAGAAGACAGAGAGTGGTGATAAATGGAGTGGAATCGGAGTGGGAGCCTGTCACTAGTGGAGTTCCACAGGGTTCAGTCCTTGGACCGGTCCTGTTTCTCATTTACATTAACGATATTGATGTAGGGGTAAACAACACCATTTCCAAATTCGCCGACGATACAAAAATAGGAAATACAGTCCTGAACGAAGATGATAGAAATGCGTTGCAATCTGATTTAAACAAGATATCAGAGTGGTCGAAAAAATGGCAGATGCCCTTCAATGTCGATAAATGTCAGGTGCTGTAGGTTGGTAGCAGAAATATGAAATACAAATACGAAATGAATGGCAAACAAATAAAAACCGCAACGGTAGTATAAGACCTGGGGTACTAATATCTGAAAACCTAAAAACTACCGACCAATGTATAGCAGCTGCAAATAAGGCAAACATAGCATTGGGCTTTATTAAACGAAAATTTACATATAAACATGAAAACGTAATAGTGCCACTGTTCAAAAGTATGGTGAGGCCCCACCTTGAATATGGTGTGCAGTTCTGGTCACCTTATCTGATCAAGGACATTGTAAGACTCGAGTCAGTACAGCGTAGAGCGACGAAGATGATACCCTCATTAAGAAATAAACCATATGAAGAAAGACTTAAACGATTGAACCTGTTCTCATTAAAAAAGAGGAGGTTGAGGGGTCAGCTTATTGAGTGCCTTAACCCTTAATTAGCGGCGCGCAACATAAGTCGAGTATAATAAATCTGGACTATCTAGCGGCGCTCGACATAGGTCGTGTGGCAATTTCAGCACGTAATGTTGCTGAGAGAGAGAGACAAGTGGTGGCAGGAGAGTAGCGAGCGTATGACTGCTCCAGACCACCGCGGCGAACCTACTGACACGAATCCCACCTCCTCCCTCCCTCTCTATATACGGAATTGTATGGGGAAAGTGCCGAATTACATGATTTTTGCACTCGCGTTGCACGGTTGTTGCAAGAAAACTAGCCATCATAAAAGGATCGTTATCGTTATGGTGTCATTGGAAAGCTCTGTTTATGCCCTTTCAGGGATAGATACTTGTTTTACGCTCTGGGTCTTATTTAGGCATGAAAATGATCACGTAAACAACCCTATTTTGGGTAAAAACACCCCGCTGGGCGGTACATATAAATAAACCGCCTAGGCCGCTCGTAAGGTGTTAAGATACTAAAAGGTTTCGACAAAGTCGATGTAAATGCACTATTCACATTAAACAATACTAATCAAACTCACGGAAATGGAATGAAATTAAAAACCAAAAAGGCAAACCTAGATGTCACAAAGAGTTTCTTCACCTACAGTGTGGCGACAGAGTGGAATAAACTACCAGCGAGAGTGGTGGTGAGCGACACAATAAACGCTTTCAAGGGAAGGCTTGACCTCTATCTGCAGAGGGCTGGGGTGATATGAAAAAAAAAAAAAAAAAAAAAAAAAATGTATGTAAGTGTATGTGTGTGCACTGTACAGTATGTATATATATACTGTATATATATGTATGTATGTGTGTATGTATGTATGTGTATATGTGTGTATGTGTGTATATGTATGTACCGGTGTGTATATGTATATATGTATGTGTATGTATATATATATATATATATATATATATATATATATATATATATATATATATGTATATGTATATGCATGTGCATATATGCATATATAGTTTGTAAGGCCAGACTGCCTAGTAAGGACCTTGAGGTCTGTGTATCTATGTAGCTCTATGTAGCTCTCTGTTAAATACAAATATATTTACGCGCGACAAACTACTTTATAGATCCATTTCTATACATAAGTTAAAATGAATACAATGAGTTGTATAGATTGTATTATATAATCTAGTATACACTTGTTAGTGATTGTTCTAATCAGAACCCCTATTAAACACTATACTTGGTTATATATATATATATATATATATATATATATATATATATATATATATATATATATATATATATATATATTTTTTTTTTTCTAATATGTACACAACAGTCCGAGCCTTCTAATATGATACTCGGACATACTTTTTAAACCCTTATTTTGTGCATGCAATATATTTTAGATGCAATTTAATTTTAGCACTAACATTTTTTAAACTTTGTGCAGTGAACCTACTCTTGGAAGCATATTCGCATATATATATATATATATATATATATATATATATATATATTGTTTAATAGTTATAAGATGTTATGCGGTCATGATTAGCGCCAAGTTCGCTGGCACCGGGTATATATTGTATGAGTTATCCTAAACGTTTATATGTATTCGATGTTACTAAACAAAATTTAATTTTATACAGCTAAATGACTAAGAGACTTAATTTGTCTGGACGTCAATAGCATCTGAGGTGACGCCAATGATCTTGGGGGGTAAAAAGTGATTGAGGTTTCCGAATGTTTGTGTGCGAACTGCTGTATAGATTCTTCCCCTGCCACCTACTTTTTTGTTCCTCCTTTCATGTGTTGGTTGTTGATAGTCCCTACCCCTTGTGGGAATGAGGGCTGGCTACTGACTAAATTAGAAACGTCAAATTAAGAGTAGGCCTATGCTGCCGTCACATTTGTTAAATGCTTAATCATCAATCTTGTAATGGAATTTATCCGTGTTGGCTGCGAGTGTCTCGCTATCTATTAACCTTTCTTTTTCCAAGCATACGAATCGATAAACAAAGACAAAAAAATGCCTTCAAAGATATTGACATGTCAGTAAAGTTTTCGATAAATATCCACATGAAAGATTGCTGATTAAAGAAGCAGCCCTTGGAATAGGGCGAAATATATTGCGTGAATTAGACCATGGCTAATTAGTAGGAAACAAATCATTAACATTAACAGTAGCCTATACAATCAGATTGGGTGTAGTGAAGGTTGGGGTCTTACACGATGGTCAGTTTTAGTTCCTCAATTGTTCATCTTCTACATTAACGACCTAGCTTGATTTAGGCCTAACTAAAAAGATTGGTAATTTTTCAAATGACACTAAAAATAGGTTGAATTATTGATCCTGATAACGATTCATGCTCTCCAAAAATGATTGATCCTGATAATGATTCATGCTCTCCAAAAATGGTTTGATACACTACCCGAATGGGCAATACATGCAGTTTAGTGAAAATTGGGAAATCGACAGAAATCTCCGGATATAAATTTAGCAATATTTACTTTGTCAATAATTACGCGCCATATATCTCCCGTATGAAGAGATTCAATAGTTCAATGCATTCTTGTGATGTCCGATTACATTACCCATCTCCCTTACTCAAGGCCAGGGTAGCCAGTAACCACCAGCTATATTTCAGAACAAAAATATATAATTTGTTCACCACTCTGATTGGTGACAGGGGCAAGACGCAATATCAGTGGTATCTAGATGGCTAAATAACATGGAATTAAGTAACTCAATTATTACAAAAGATTTGGAAGTCATCGTCAGTCGTGATATGAAACCAAAAAAAACAATGCAACATTGTTTGAAATCAGAGTTTTTAAATAGATATCTACAGTAAAAGCGTGAATAACAACAAACGTAATTTTAAAATCTCACCCGTCTTTAGTAAGGCTTCACATGGATTATGTTTTAATTTTGCTGTCCAGTGTCCATAGATTGATTGGAAGTTACGGTACGAAGAAGAATGGTAAATCAATCCAGAATAATAGAACAGAACATCAATACTATTCTAACGCCTGACGGCTAAGGCCAAATGACACGGAATTATAGCCAGAATGGGTTAGAACATTTAACAGAAGTAAAGGATTATTAAGGTAGTGAATATCATGAAATACATTATATGGTCAGTACAAAAGAAATGGGACTTGGGAAATCATTAGGCTTACATAATTATATTAGAAGTGTAGAGTAAGAGAGGATATTATACAGATAGTTTAGTTGTAAGTGGGATCCACAAAGACGATGTGGAAAACGGCTGCTGCTCCGTGATAAGCATGCAGTTTGGTAGATAAGTGAAATAGGCTACCGATTGCTACAGTAGGATCAATAACGACAGAATGCTTAGAAACATAATTAGATAGGCACATGGCTGTGATGTGCTGATTGTCAATGGGATCCGCCGTGAATGGGCCAGCCCATGGTATAAAGACTAATATTAGTCATTATACCATGGGCCAGTCAGCCCATGGACTCAGTCCTCTGAAAAAATCCCTCTTTTATCTATCTACCTATTGCCGGACGCCTTACTCCCCTTACGAGGGTGGCCATACACAGAATGCCCTCAACCGGACCTATTCCCTGTGAGAGGGACAACCCGAGCCAGTTTAGTGAAAGACTTACAGGATTGACCACTCAATTTAGGATCCGTCCGACTCCGAGGCCCTCTGTGTATCTTGTTAGCACTATTTTTCTACAGTGGTGTTCGGCTAATCCATCCAATAACCTGCCTTACCCTTAGGTAAGCAGTACGGATTTGTATCAGGTTTACTCCCCTAGACAGGTGGCCAACCAAGGCTGACGAGTCCCATCCACCCGGATTTGTATAAGGTTGTCTCCCCTAGACGAGTTGTTGTTGTTGTTGTTGTTCCCTAAGCTGCCTGGCCGAACAGCCCCGAGTCCCTGAGAAAGGCCATGGCCATGATCGGGCTTTCCCACAGAGCTCTCATTGAGTGTAGATTGTGTTGTTGGCGTAAGTGGTTGTGTGAAATGCAGTCTTCTATGATGTGTTTAATGGTATGGGGTGCTGTGTTACATCCCGGGCAGGCGTCGACAACGGAGTCATCCAGTCTCTTCTGATAGGTCTGGAGAGCTGGATGGTGTCCACATCTCAGCCTGGCCAGGTGGACTCTGTCCTCGCGAGGAAGGGAGGATTCGGAAGGATGGATTTCGGGAGGTCGTGCATGCAGCTGCGTGTTGTCTGTGAGTGAGTGGATGGATCGGTGAGAGATATGAGTATGGATGTGCTTCTGGAAGTTGGTTCGGGGTGGGCAGGGAGGGAGAGAGGACAATAATTGTGTGTGATACCGTGTGCTGGGTGTTGTTTCGATATTTCTTGGTGTCTGTGGGTGTGTTGCCATGTAGTTTAGTGTGTGGTCTTGGTTCGTGGAGGCTGCTGCCAGGAATTGAGTGCCTCTCATGTCCAGATGGTCTTTGACTTTGAGGATTTTGGTTTCTTGATGTAGGTGATCTGTGGGTGCAGTAGCTGTGCAGCCTGTAATGATCTTCAGGGCTTTGTTTTGAATAGTCTGTAAGGTCTTATGATGTGTTTCAGCTAGGTTAGAAGCCCAGGCTGGGCTTGCGTATTCCATCACTGATCTTATGTATTGTTTATATACTGTGGTGGTAGTTTCTTAGACGAGTTGCCGACCAAGGCTAACGAGTCCCATCAACCCTCTTTTATGAGTTTTGTTTATGTTAATGTGTATGTAGACCTAGTGGAATCAGGACTCGTATTTGGCAGTTTATCCAGACTAGCATTATCCTATTATATTCAGAGTAGAAAAGGAAACTATTTTATTCAGAGTGGAAAGGGAATATGAAAGTCAAAGGGTAAATATGACATAGTATGTGTCCCTATAATTCCTACAGAACCTCCTTAAGTTGTATAACCCCTCTAATGAAAAGCACAATTAAACTGCCAAAATTAGTCAATCCTAATGGGATTAATGAGTATATATTTATTGATTCTCATGATAAACTGGTCTCTCTATTCACCAATGATAGTTTAGGTAAAGTATTATTTATTATATTCGCAAACAAGTTATATGCATTCACTAAGGGGGGATGGAAGCAATAGGGGAAGATCTATCCTATATTGCACAACTAGTGGCGGGCGAGGTGGCTAGGATGAGTTACTAAACCGAACGTGGTTGGTTTTTAAGTAAACAACCGATGGTATACAGTAGACAGGAGTGGTTAATGTGCATATTATATCAAGTCATGCTAGCTTAATAGTATTTGAACAATATAAGGTAACTAGTAAGTTAGGGGTATTAGTGGATGAGTAATGAAATTAAGAAGTTATATAAAGCTAGGTTAACATGAAATTAGCCAAGAGTGATACGATGGAAAGTATTACTCTGTATGATGACTATTCTATATATTTTATGCACAATATCAACTAGGACTAACTCACATGCCGTGTGTTCCTAGGCCTCCAACAGCACAGTCTTCGACCCATGCGTGGTTGAGCTGAAAGTGTTCTTGTCTGAGAAAACAACTCTTGGTTGGGAGAGAGGTATCCTGACCAGGATTCGAACCCACTCACTCCAGGTATGTTTGGGAGAGTTGGGCACCGTAACCACTCGGCCATGAGCGGATGAAGGAAGCCACCTTTATTCTTATTTGAAGAACCCCCGCCAACTCGGCTAAGTGATACAGTTTTAATCTTCCTGGTACTATTATGGAACCTCTCTGACATTATCAAAACAACTCGTGCCCAATAGTCAATGCCCTTGTCAACAAATAGTCGAGCGAAATCAAGCCTAGTTTATTTGTGCCTCTTGGTTAGCTTTGGCTTGACAGCTGGTGATCTATGATTATATCCCATCTCCTCCAATCTCTTGCGTATAATTTCTGTAGAAGCTTGAAATTGCAACTCTTGCTTAGCTTCGTCGGCATTTGAGAATGGATGGTTATACATATACTGTTCAATTTCTTGGTCCTGTTATGACGTGGTTTTCCGCTTAGCTCCACTTCTATGTCGGTCTGTCAGTTGCCCTTCTTCCCACCTTTTTTTGCCACCGGTAAACGTTCCGACACCCCACTCTCGCTCATCCCAACCATACTACCGCGTTCAGCAACCTTAGCAGCCTGAGGAGCCATGACTTGCTGAATGGATGACTAGGTGTGATGTGGGCAAGAGAGTGTTTAGGATTTTCTAATCACCTCAGTTTTCAATAATTACAGCTTCAGGTTTTTTTTTTTTTTTTTTTTTTACCGAACAAAGTTCGACCTGGGAATATATTGCGTAAAGTGTTAATGCATGGTTGGAGTGTCTGTAGATATGCATGTAATCTGTAATCAGCCAATTGCCGATATCTGGATTTTGAGTGTTTGGTTGACCTGTACGGTACCCATCCAGCTAGTAACAGACCACCAACACTAAAAAAGACGTCGTAAATGGCCTCTTATTCCAGAGGCCTATTGATACTGCTAGGTCTAAAGAGGCGCATTGTGTAAGAAGAATTGGTCAAATGTTTCTTTCCCGCCCGGGAATGGAACCCGTGTCCTTTTGGCTGTGAACCAAGTGCGCTAACCAATATGCTACGGACCACTGTGTGTGTGTGTGTGTGTGTGTGTGTGTGTGTGTGTGTGTGTAAAATTCTGTATAATAGAACTTAAATTATATACCCGGTAAACTAAATAATGTTTAGTTATACGCCCATATATTTCCATAGTAGACATAATTTCATCGAAGTTAGATTCTAAAATCATGATACAGTAACGATAATTGTCTATGTTCTAATAGTATCTCATAGAAACAGTAATAACTTTAGCTGTATATTAACCCTTTGAATACCAGCGACGTCTTTTGAATTTTATTCTAGCTATATTTAGACGATATTATGCAGCTTAGGAAGATCTGTGGTAGTTAAAAGGGTTGGTTGAGATAGTTTGAAGCCTTATTATTGCTAGAAGTCTTTCTGGAGCTGACTAAAATCGCGTAATAGTTGCTAGAATAGGAAGAAAAGGACGTCGCCGGTACAGTATTGGTTAATACACGTTCTTATCATTAATAATATTACCTGATGCAGATGTTGCAAATAGAACTACTCGTATAATCCAGCACTGCAAGATGATGCAGATTATAACATACCTGTATTATCTAAAGAGTGTTAACCCCTTGAAGCTCTGATGCGTTTTAGCACTTTATTTTGGCTATCATTAGACGATTTTATGCAGCTTATGAAAGATCTGTGGTTATTAAAAGGGTAAAGACTAGCTCGATCAACCCTGACTTCCATATACCCTTCCTAATCTGAATACAATCGTCTAATACTTACCATAACACAGAACAGAAATGCGTATCGGGACTTGAAAGGGTTAATTAGATAAAAGAACAATTATTTATACCTCATTGTTTTATCAAGGAAATCAGTGAAGAATGTGGGTTTATAACACTGAACTTTGCCTTCCGTTTGTGTGTGTGTGTTAAGTAATCTACAAATAGTGCCACGGACATTAGTTCCAGGGCAGAAATTCCCTTTCCAATGTTCCCTTACCCACTCTAAACCACTGTTTGGACACTTGATCCTCAGTGTTTTGGAGGACAAGCAACCTAGAAGGGTCACTAGATCTGTTGTTGCTTGATTTCCTTTGTATTCCTTTGTACTCTCTCTCTGTTAAATACAAATATATTTACGCGCGACAAACTACTTTATAGATCCATTTCTATACATAAGTTAAAATGAATACAATGAGTTGTATAGATTGTATTATATAATCTAGTATACACTTGTTAGTGATTGTTCTAATCAGAACCCCTATTAAACACTATACTTGGTGTTGGTGTAGAAAGTATTCGAGAAACGGGGAGTCAATCTCTACATCTATTTCCTGATCCACTCATATTTATGTAATTATATATATATATATATATATATATATATATATATTATTTTAATATGTACACAACAGTCCGAGCCTTGTAATATGATACTCGGACATACTTTTTAAACCCTTATTTTGTGCATGCAATATATTTTAGATGCAATTTAATTTTAGCACTAAAAGTTTTTAAACTTTGTGCAGTGAACCTACTCTTTTCTACACACCTTTAGTGTTGAAGCATATTCGCATATTTTTTTTTTTTTATTATATTCCAACTACTCCCTCTCGGGCATAGGCTGAGAGCCTGTATATTCCACCGCTCAACACGGTGAAGCCCATGAGGTCTTGTTCCAGTCTGGGGAGTGAGACATGTGAAGCATCCATCATGGCTCAAAGCAGCTCCATCTCTGAAGCGGCTGGTTGCTTCGTTCAAGTGCTTCACCGTCTCACCCTTCAGACTCAGACCCTCACTCTCAGAACGCCACCTATTGAGCAGTGAACTCACTAGGCATTGTCCCCCTGTAACATATTTTGAATATGGGAATATTCATACAGTGTTATTTAATCAGGGAACAATGAGGGTATTTTTTTGGCATTTCGGTGGGCTTTGTGGTAATGCACTGATACTAGGTACAGCACAAATTCAATCCCAATAATATCTTCCCCTTGACATATCGGGATTTGAACCCGGGTCCATTGGATTACCAAGCCAGTGGCATGACCACTCCACCACACCTCCCCTATATATATATATATATATATATATATATATATATATATATATATTTTTTTTTTTTTTTTTTGTAATAGTTATAAGATGTTATGCGGTCATGATTAGCGCCAAGTTCGCTGGCACCGGGTATATATTGTATGAGTTATCCTAAACGTTTATATGTATTCGATGTTACTAAAAAAAAAAATATATTATACAGCTAAATGACTAAGAGACTTAATTTGTCTGGACGTCAATAGCATCTGAGGTGACGCCAATGATCTTGGGGGGTAATAAGTGATTGAGATTTCCGAATGTTTGTGTGCGAACTGCTGTATACATTCTTCCCCTGCCACCTACTTTTGTTTTCCTCCTTTCATGTGTTGGTTGTTGATAGTCCCTACCCCTTGTGGGAATGAGGGCTGGCTACTGACTAAATTAGAAACGTCAAATTAAGAGTAGGCCTATGCTGCCGTCACATTTGTTAAATGCTTAATCATCAATCTTGTAATGAAATTTATCCGTGTTGGCTGCGAGTGTCTCGCTATCTATTAACCTTTCTTTTCCCAAGCAAACGAATCGATAAACAAAGACAAAAAAATACCTTCAAAGATATTGACATGTCAGTAAAGTTTTCGATAAATATCCACATGAAAGATTGATGATTAAAGAAGCAGCCCTTGGAATAGGGCGAAATATATTGCGTGAATTAGACCATGGCTAATTAGTAGGAAACAAATCATTAACATTAACAGTAGCCTATACAATCAGATTGGGTGTAGTGAAGGTTGGGGTCTTACACGATGGTCAGTTTTAGTTCCTCAATTGTTCATCTTTTACATTAACGACCTAGCTTGATTTAGGCCTAACTAAAAAGATTGGTAATTTTTGAAATGACACTAAAAATAGGTCGAATTATTGATCCTGATAACGATTCATGCTCTCCAAAAATGATTGATCCTGATAACGATTCATGCTCTCCAAAAATGGTTTGATACACTACCCGAATGGGCAATACATGCAGTTTAGTGAAAATTGGGAAATCGACAGAAATCTCAGGATATAAATTTAACAATATTTACTTCGTCAATAATTACACGCCATATATCTCCCGTATGAAGAGATTCAATAGTTCAATGCATTCTTGTGATGTCCGATTACATTACCCATCTCCCTTACTCAAGGCCAGGGTAGCCAGTAACCACCAGCTATATTTCAGAACAAAAATATATAATTTGTTCACCACTCTGAGTGGTGACAGGGGCAAGACGCAATATCAGTGGTATCTAGATGGCTAAATAACATGGAATTAAGTAACTCAATTATTACAAAAGATTTGGAAGTCATCGTCAGTCGTGATATGAAACCAAAAAAACAATGCAACATTGTTTGAAATCAGAGTTTTTAAATAGATATCTACAGTAAAAGCGTGAATAACAACAAACGTAATTTTAAAATCTCACCCGTCTTTAGTAAGGCTTCACATGGATTATGTTTTTAATTTTGCTGTCCAGTGTCCATAGATTGATTGGAAGTTACGGTACGAAGAAGAATGGTAAATCAATCCAGAATAATAGAACAGAACATCAATACTATTCTAACGCCTGACGGCTAAGGCCAAATGACACGGAATTATAGCCAGAATGGGTTAGAACATTTAACAGAAGTAAAGGATTATTAAGGTAGTGAATATCATGAAATACATTATGGTCAGTACAAAAGAAATGGGACTTGGGAAATCATTAGGCTTACATAATTATATTAGAAGTGTAGAGTAAGAGAGGATATTATACAGATAGTTTAGTTGTAAGTGGGATCCACAAAGACGATGTGGAAAACGGCTGCTGCTCCGTGATAAGCATGCACAAGTTTGGTAGATATGTGAAATAGGCTACCGATTGCTACAGTAGGATCAATAACGACAGAAAGCTTAGAAACATAATTAGATAGGCACATGGCTGTGATGTGCTGATTGTCAATGGGATCCGCCGTGAATGGGCCAGCCCATGGTATAAAGACTAATATTAGTCATTATACCATGGGCCAGTCAGCCCATGGACTCAGTCCTCTGAAAAAATCCCTCTTTTATCTATCTATCTATTGCCAGACGCCTTACTCCCCTTACGAGGGTGGCCATACACAGAATGCCCCCAACCGGACCTATTCCCTGTGAGAGGGACAACCCGAGCAAGTTTAGTGAAAGACTTACAGGATTGACCACTCAATTTAGGATCCGTCCGACTCCGAGGCCCTCTGTGTATCTTGTTAGCACTATTTTTCTACAGTGGTGTTCGGCTAATCCATCCAATAACCTGCCTTACCCTTAGGTAAGCAGTACGGATTTGTATCAGGTTTACTCCCCTAGACAGGTTGTCAACCAAGGCTGACGAGTCCCATCCACCAGGATTTGTTTAAGGTTGTCTCCCCTAGACGAGTTGCCGACCAAGGCTAACGAGTCCCATCCACCCTCTTTTATGAGTTTTGTTTATTAATGTGTATGTAGACCTAGTGGAATCAGGACTCGTATTTGGCAGTTTATCCAGACTAGCATTATCCTATTATATTCAGAGTAGAAAAGGAAACTATTTTATTCAGAGTGGAAAGGGAATATGAAAGTCAAAGGGTAAATATGACATAGTATGTGTCCCTATAATTCCTACAGAACCTCCTTAAGTTGTATAACCCCTCTAATGAAAAGCACGATTAAACTGCCAAAATTAGTCAATCCTAATGGGATTAATGAGTATATATTTATTGATTCTCATGATAAACTGGTCTCTCTATTCACCAATGATAGTTTAGGTAAAGTATTATTTATTATATTCGCAAACAAGTTATATGCATTCACTAAGGGGGGATGGAAGCAATAGGGGAAGATCTATCCTATATTGCACAACTAGTGGCGGGCGAGGTGGCTAGGATGAGTTACTAAACCGAACGTGGTTGGTTTTTAAGTAAACAACCGATGGTATACAGTAGACAGGAGTGGTTAATGTGCATATTATATCAAGTCATGCTAGCTTAATAGTATTTGAACAATATAAGGTAACTAGTAAGTTAGGGGTATTAGTGGATGAGTAATGAAATTAAGAAGTTATATAAAGCTAGGTTAACATGAAATTAGCCAAGAGTGATACGATGGAAAGTATTACTCTGTATGATGACTATTCTATATATTTTATGCACAATATCAACTAGGACTAACTCACATGCCGTGTGTTCCTAGGCCTCCAACAGCACAGTCTTCGACCCATGCGTGGTTGAGCTGAAAGTGTTCTTGTCTGAGAAAACAACTCTTGGTTGGGAGAGAGGTATCCTGACCAGGATTCGAACCCACTCACTCCAGGTATGTTTGGGAGAGTTGGGCACCGTAACCACTCGGCCATGAGCGGATGAAGGAAGCCACCTTTATTCTTATTTGAAGAACCCCCGCCAACTCGGCTAAGTGATACAGTTTTAATCTTCCTGGTACTATTATGGAACCTCTCTGACATTATCAAAACAACTCGTGCCCAATAGTCAATGCCCTTGTCAACAAATAGTCGAGCGAAATCAAGCCTAGTTTATTTGTGCCTCTTGGTTAGCTTTGGCTTGACAGCTGGTGATCTATTATTATATCCCATCTCCTCCAATCTCTTGCGTATAGTTTCTGTAGAAGCTTGAAATTGCAAATCTTGCTTAGCTTCGTCGGCATTTGAGAATGGATGGTTATACATATACTGTTCAATTTCTTGGTCCTGTTATGACGTGGTTTTCCGCTTAGCTCCACTTCTATGTCGGTCTGTCAGTTGCCCTTCTTCCCACCTTTTTTTGCCACCGGTAACGTTCCGACACCCCACTCTCGCTCATCCCAACCATACTACCGCGTTCAGCAACCTTAGCAGCCTGAGGAGCTATGACTTGCTGAATGGATGACTAGGTGTGATGTGGGCAAGAGAGTGTTGAGGATTTTCTAATCACCTCAGGGTTAAGACTTTCTTTGATATAAAGTTAAACGCCACCTCCATTTCGATTTATTCGGCTTTTCTCAAACATTACATAACCGGGAAGTGAATACTCTGCTAAAAAGTCTCTATCTTCTGTATTGAGCCAAGATTCTGTTATGCCAATCACATCATAATTTTCTGTAAACACTAGCTCCTCTAAATCTGAAAATGTATTGCGTATGCTACGAGCGTTTGCATAGAAAACCTTTAAATTTGTTATTTTAGAACTGACGGAACGCTCTTTAATAATATTTTTGGTTCTTGTCGGATCTACATTTATGTTCATGGCTGTCCTCGGCCCTCGCTGTCTTCGGTCCTTATCGCTGGTGGTCCTCGGTTGCCTCTGTTTTTTTCTTGGCGTTGGATGATTTATGTCACTGCTGCTTCTTCTCGGATGGCGGAGAGAGAGAGAGAGAGAGAGAGAGAGAGAGAGAGAGAGAGAGAGAGAGCCAGCCTTCTATTATGATATAAACAAATAATGATAGCCCAAGGTTTCTCCCAAGTGTTGCCAGATTTCATTATTAATTATGTTTTCCCCTATCACTCAGAATACCTCCAGGGGTGCCATATACAAAAATTACCTTTTCTAAAATAACCCTAGCCACGGTTTCGGCTTTCTTATCCGGAATGGCGCAGGCAACCGTGTATTTGGAAAAGACGTCGACGCAGGTTAAGATGTACCTTTTGTTCGTCTGTCGGGGTCTGTCAGAGGTCCCATAATATTCACAGATAATTTGTCCCACGGTTTGCCGGCCGTAATGTGTCCGGGCGACTGTCTAGGTCCCCGTCCATCTTTGCCCCATTTGACATCCCAAACAATTTTGAACAACTTCTTTAACAATCTGGTCGGCCCTCTTGGTCCAGTACCTTTTATTAAATTGCTTTAGAACTCGAGATTGTCCCAAATGATTCCCCCTTACTTCTTGTCCGTGAAGGATTTGGATCATGTGTTTAGCCTCGAATAATCAAGTACTACCCGATCTTTAGAATCCCTCCAGGCTCCCTCAGTTACTTTGTCGCCATACCTAGGGTTATGATCTTCCCTGTTAGGTTCAGTGTGTTGGACGGGTGCTACCGGTAGTTGAGACAGGTCATCGGCATTAGTGTGCAGTTTACCTGGTCTATGTCTAACTTCAAAGGAGTATTCCTCCAAAATCCCCTTCCACCTGACAAATAGTCGGTCTTCCGTATTCATTTTCCTGAGCCATTGCAAGCTATGATGGTCCGTGATAACTTCGAAATGGAACCCGGCTAGATATGGACGGAAATATTGTACAGCCCACACTAGAGCTAGACATTCCTTTTTTGTATCGCTGTAATTCTTTTCGCCTTTATTCAGAGTCCGGCTAGCACATGCCACTATGCTTTCCTTTCCGTCCCCTTTCTGGGCCAATACGGCTCCGAGCCCTTCATCGGAAGCTTCGGTGTATAGCTGAAACGGCTTGGTAAAATCCTGATGACAAATTATGGGGTTAGAAGTTAATTTTTGTTTCAGGTGATCAAAAGCTATCTGACAAATCTGGTCCCAGTCGAACCTCCTCCCTTTTTCCAGTCTCTTAGTCATGAGGCGAGCAATTTTTGAAAAGTTGGGTATGAACCTTCGATAATAGGATGCCATTCCCAGTGTCATGGGTCAGACCGTGACTGTGATTATATACTATAGGGTTAGGTATATTTCTCAAGCGCGGGAAAAATTGGGGAGGCGGGAACAGCTGTAGAGAAGAGGGGTGGAGGCACAGGCATAGGCCTGTGTACCGCTAGGCGCCTCGCGTACATGTGTGCGTGTGTGCGTTCTTGTTTGTGAACGTGGGTAGGCCGCCGTTACGCGTACATGTGTGTGTGCGTTCATGTTGTAGGCGTGGTCATAGGGAGTGTCCAGTCTTTTTCATTGGCACCAAATTCAAAATGTGATGGGGGAGGGGAAAACCGAGGTTATAAAGGGGGCAGGAATGCCCAGGACAGGCCTTATTCTCCTCCTGCCCGACCCCAACGAGATAGTCCATTTTTGTTGTGCCCACGATGAATGGGTCGGCAGGGCTGCGAGGGCACCTCGTGCCCTAATTCAACCATAATCAGGTGAGTCCAATTCAGTTAGACAAGTGTCAACGTTGATTGAGATATCCAGAGTGTGTGGTGGTGAGAGTGATGTGTGGTGGTGTGCTTGTGTGCGTTGGCCAGTCACCAGGACTGTGCCAGACCGTACACATGGCCAAGGTTGTGACGCCGACCGAATTAGCTTATGCTATGGCCGAGAATGGCAGGTGTAAGCATGACCCCACAGAGGGCTTGCTAAAGGCTAGGGATGCCCAGGGCGACATAGTTCTCCTGCGGCGATATCCCACTGATTTAGCTATGCACGTGGCCAGGGGTGTGTGTGGATGTGTGTGGGTGTGGTGAGTGACGCCGTAACGCTTAACCCCACAGAGGGTGAGGTTACCGCTAGAGGATAGTCGGCTTGAAGGGATTGTCGTACTGCCCTTTTTGACACTCTTTAATTAGACAACTCTCATTAGTCTAGCGAGTCACGTGTGTGTGGATGTGTGCGGGTGTGTGAGTGACGCCGTAGCATCTTAACCCCACAGAGGGTGATGGCTACCGCTAGAGGATTGTCGGCTTGAAGGGCTTGTCGTACTGCCTTTTTGAGACTCTTTAATTAGACAACTCTCATTAGTCTAGCGAGTCACGTGTGTGTTGGTGAGTGACGCCGTAGCATCTTGACCCCACAGAGGGTGATGGCTACCGCTAGAGGATTGTCGGCTTGACTCCCTAGGACTTGTCGTACTGCCCGTTTTGAGACCCTTTAATTAGGCAACTCTCATTAGTCTAGCGAGTCACGTAACCGAGGTGAGGAGGTGAGAGAGAGAGAGAGTGATGAGTGTGATTGACGGGTACTGTGAGTGTGGGAAAATCTTGTACCTTATTCGATCATGCGGTTATTTGCTGGGGTAGACGATTTCAGTAACACAGTAGACTAAAGGGTTGGTTGATGTGAGATTTTGTGTGACAAGCAGTAATCAGTATAATGATTTGGGGTAATCTTAGGGGTAGTTATAATACTGGGTAATTGTATTTAGGTAAGTGGATTAGATAAGTGGGTTAGATTGAGTGGCTGAGTGTGTGAATGAAATTGTCTCTTTGATTAATGCAATTTCAGTGTCGCTATTCAATAAAACTATTTTAGTAGGAATGTTTGTTTCTTTAATTCTTACTAACTTTAAGAATATAATATTATCAATATATACCTATCATTACAATAAATCTGTGTACTCTATTATCCCGCAAGCTGGGAACTGCAATTTTCTTTTCAAATATATTACTGCATCGAGACAGTATAGATATAAATGTATAGCATGTTCTGGGACTTTTGTTGCCATAATTTCACAAGGGATATTTGTCTATTTTTGATCTAAAGTAACGACACTATCAATTATAGGTTTATTTCCTAGATAATGGGCAAGTGTTACAGTAACCTATTAGTCTTATGATCTATTACAATTGGCGATCTGGACAGGATTACTATTACAATTGGCACCGGGCATGATCTATTACAAGTGGCGACCGTGATACAGGACCAGTTTCTGATGTAGATGTACCGGATAATGAAGGATAGATTGTATAATTGTGTTCCTACAAAAGTAGCCCCACGCGGGAAATGTTCTTTTCTTTTTTTCTTTCCCCTCGTGGTCAAGTCACATCCTGGGAGCGTCGGTGAACCTCCTTGTGTAAACAAGTGAATTCCTTTTCCCATCGCTTGCGCGCCCCACATTGTTTCATAATATTTAGTTCTACAATTCACTATTGAGGTGTAATTGTGTCCCATAATTTTTGTTTGCTTGTCTATAATTGATCTCTGTTGATTTTTTTTTTTTGTTATTGTCGCTGTGATTTTATGCCATGTGAATAGTTTCCTTTAATTTCGTTCGTCATACGCAAGTGCTGTGATCGATCGTTTAAGGATAGAGGGAAGTGTTGTAATCCGACCGAGTCGTTGTCGTTTCTCTTATTCCGATGTCATAAATCTTAGGCAGTAGGTGTTATGTGGAATAGTTTCCTTTAAATTTGTTTATCATACGCAAGTGCTGTGATCGATCGTTAGAGGATAGAGGGAAGTGTTTGTAATCCGGCCAAGTCGTTGTTGTTTCTCTTATTCCGGTATCATAAATCTAGACAGTTTCAGTTATATGGGTCAGTTGTGTGTCGGGCGAGATTTGTTTGTTTTCTTTGATTGTTCTATTCCTCTCTTAAAAATCTGTTGTTCCTTGTCAAGGACAAGAGGGAGAGGGAGGGACGAGCATTGGATAGGACGAATACTAAATAAGTGATGGATTGCGTAGCAGCAAGGGTTGGGATAGAAAGGGAATACCATAGGAAAAGTTAGAGGAGACAGAGAGAGAGCGTCAGAGGAGGCTCGATGCTGCTTAAAACTTGGGAAAAGTGTGGGATGTGTGTGGTAGTGCCAGATGTCGCCAGGGGCGCAGCTTAGGCTCGTGGAGAGTCTGGGTGCTGTGATGAAGAGCAACAATGCATATTGCTAGCCAGCATCAGGTGAAAACTCGGGAAGGCCATCGTTGAATGAGGTCTGGGGCGTAAGTCGGGTTAAATAGTGGGGAGACTGATGATAGAGGGAGTCAACAATAAGTAGCGTGATATATAATACGGGAGGGGAGGGGATGAAATGTTGTTTGTTCGCTTTTATTCTGCCGCTTCCAAATTTTATACAGGTACTGAGTCAGCCAGGCGTTCTTCGGGAGATTGGAGAACCCACGGCAGGAATCCTGGCCCTCAAGAAACTACGCCCAAGGATCCCTCATCAAGTCAAAACAAATGTTTATACCCAGCGGTCCATAGAGTTGAGCCGATTTTTTTGTTTACACAGTTTCTTCGCATACCTCATTTAAACCGTGTCTTACAACATCTCTTTTTACATGAAATTAGCTGAGCTTAATTGTGTGTTCATTGTAAATGAGTGGGCAAAGCCACTAGTTTTCACTGTAAAAATAAGTTGGTTAACCACCAGGTTTATGTCGCTGGCCATGAATGAGACCTCAGGAGTTTTCCCCTTTCAGTAGAAATTTTAACGTAAATGCAAAGGGGTTTTTCTACTCAAGGGCGATCATTTAATGCACCAGCGACAGGTTAGACTCACACTACAGTATGGAAGACACCCTGAATGACACCTGAGTGATTTTAGCAGAGCAAAATCAATGTTAGTAAGGGGGAATGTCACGGGTCAGACCGTGACTGTGATTATATACTATAGGGTTAGGTATAATTCTCAAGCGCGGGAAAAATTGGGGAGGCGGGAACAGCTGTAGAGAAGAGGGGTGGAGGCACAGGCATAGACCTGTGTACCGCTAGGCGCCTCGCGTACATGTGTGCGTGTGTGCGTTCTTGCTTGTGAGCGTGGGTAGGCCGCCGTTACGCGTACATGTGTGTGTGCGTTCATGTTGTAGGCGTGGTCATAGGGAGTGTCCAGTCTTTTCATTGGCACCAAATTCAAAATGTGTTGGGGGAGGGGAAAACCGAGGTTATAAAGGGGGCAGGAATGCCCAGGACAGGCCTTATTCTCCTCCTGCCCGACCCCAACGAGATAGTCAATTTTTGTTGTGCCCACGATGAATGGGTCGGCAGGGCTGCGAGGGCACCTCGTGCCCTAATTCAACCATAATCAGGTGAGTCCAATTCAGTTAGACAAGTGTCAACGTTGATTGAGATATCCAGAGTGATGTGTGGTGAGAGTGATGTGTGGTGGTGTGCTTGTGTGCGTTGGCCAGTCACCAGGACTGTGCCAGACCGTACACATGACCAAGGTTGTGACGCCGACCGAATTAGCTTATGCTATGGCCGAGAATGGCAGGTGTAAGCATGACCCCAAAGAGGGCTTGCTAAAGGCTAGGGATGCCCAGGGCGACATAGTTCTCCTGCGGCGATATCCCACTGATTTAGCTATGCACGTGGCCAGGGGTGTGTGTGGATGTGTGCGGGTGTGGTGAGTGACGCCGTAACGCTTAACCCCACAGAGGGTGAGGTTACCGCTAGAGGATAGTCGGCTTGAAGGGATTGTCGTACTGCCCTTTTTGACACTCTTTAATTAGACAACTCTCATTAGTCTAGCGAGTCACGTGTGTGTGGATGTGTGCGGGTGTGTGAGTGACGCCGTAGCATCTTTACCCCACAGATAGTGATGGCTACCGCTAGAGGATTGTCGGCTTGAAGGGCTTGTCGTACTGCCTTTTTGAGACTCTTTAATTAGACAACTCTCATTAGTCTAGCGAGTCACGTGTGTGTTGGTGAGTGACGCCGTAGCATCTTGACCCCACAGAGGGTGATGGCTACCGCTAGAGGATTGTCGGTTTGACTCCCTAGGACTTGTCGTACTGCCCGTTTTGAGACCCTTTAATTAGGCAACTCTCATTAGTCTAGCGAGTCACGTAACCGAGGTGAGGAGGTGAGAGAGAGAGAGAGAGTGATGAGTGTGATTGACGGGTACTGTGAGTGTGGGAAAATCTTGTACCTTATTCGATCATGCGGTCATTTGCTGGGGTAGACGATTTCAGTAACACAGTAGACTAAAGGGTTGGTTGATGTGAGATTTCGTGTGACAAGCAGTAATCAGTATAATGATTTGGGGTAATCTTAGGGGTAGTTATAATACTGGGTAATTGTATTTAGGTAAGTGGATTTGATAAGTGGGTTAGATTGAGTGGCTGAGTGTGTGAATGAAATTGTCTCTTTGATTAATGCAATTTCAGTGTCGCTATTCAATAAAACCATTTTAGTAGGAATGTTTGTTTCTTTAATTCTTACTAACTTTAAGAATATAATTATTATCAATATATACCTATCATTACAATAAATTTGTGTACTCTATTATCCCGCAAGCTGGGAACTGCAATTTTCTTTTCAAATATATTACTGCATCGAGACAGTATAGATATAAATGTATAGCATGTTCTGGGACGTTTGTTGCCATAATTTCACAAGGGATATTTGTCTATTTTTGATCTAAAGTAACGACACTATCAATTATAGGTTTATTTCCTAGATAATGGGCAAGTGTTACAGTAACCTATTAGTCTTATGATCTATTACAATTGGCGATCTGGACAGGATTACTATTACAATTGGCACCGGGCATGATCTATTACACCCAGAAACGCTCGGATCTCTTTGACAGAGGACGGGGGTGAGATTTCTTCATTTTCCTGAGCCATTGCAAGCTATGATGGTCCGTGATAACTTCGAAATGGACCCCGGCTAGATATGGACGGAAATATTGTACAGCCCACACTAGAGCTAGACATTCCTTTTTTTTAACGCTGTAATTCTTTTCGCCTTTATTCAGCGTCCGGCTAGCACATGCCACTATGCTTTCCTTTCCGTCCCCTTTCTGGGCCAATACGGCTCCGAGCCCTTCATCGGAAGCACTTTATGTGGGTCCGGTTGAATACCTTTACTGGAAACCACGTGCCCTAGATATGCCACCTCACAGGCCCCTAATTAGCATTTTGACGGCTTCAGTTTAAGTCCTGCCCCCCTGATTCTTTCTAACACTTCTTGTAGTCGGTGAATATGTTCCTCCCTACTAGCGGAAAAGATTATAATATCATCCAAGTAAGCTAAACAAGTTTTCCAGGTTAATCCCCTCAATACTTCGTCCATGACTCTAGTGCAAGTGGCTGGTCCATTGCAAACTCCGAAAGGCAAGACGGTAAACTGGTAGAGTTTGCCTTCACTCGTGGCAAATGCGGTTTTCTCTTGGTCCTCTGACCTAACTGGTACTTGCCAGTATCCACCCTGTAGGTCTAGGATAGAGAACCAGGTGGACCCATTGAGTGATTCAAGCGAGTCATCAATACGAGGTAGGGGTTGCGGGTCTTTGATGGTGACATCGTTTAATTTTCGATAATCTACACAGAACCGAGTAGACCCATTTTTTTTTTTTACCAGGACTATTGGAGATGACCACGGACTGTAGGACTCTACTAGTGGTAGACCAAAGTATGTATCAGCTACAGACATTTTGACTAACTGCTTATAATAACGAATTGTTGAAGGAGAGGGAGGGTGGATAGGTCCGCGATGTCGCCAATTTCCCACAATGCACCGCGGTAATCATTGCGTTCAGCGCCTCTATCGGCCACTGTAGGCATTTATTGGTAGGGAGAATTCAACCGAAAATGTGTGTATCAGAATTAATGGCTGCGACTGTACCTGCTTGTCTCGTACGGTAGCGTTAATATGTCGTGTCTCACAGCTGTCATTGTGCTGTATTAATAATGTTTGCCAGATGTTGAATAGGGACGGTGAGTGTAGGAACATGTTTTTATATCTCACTCAAAATGAATAAATCAGGTTTACTGTAAAAAAAAAAAAAAAAAAAAATATTGCTCAAACCAAATATTGATCAAAATTTACTTGGTGCCGAGACATCACTTATTTGGTCAACTGTACAAAACCTCTTATATGTAAACCCCAATTGACACTAATCTCACGCGACCTCTTAGGGTAGTTATATTTTGTTTAATTATTATTGAGGATTTTGCTTGTTTTTTTTCCATTTTCGGGCACTGTATTTTAGTTTGTCCACTAGACTAACAAAAACGCGTTCCCAGACTTTCTTTAACCTAAAAAATGCCCATTCAGAACCCCTTGATGCTAAATTTGTACTGGTACAGTTAAGAGCATATGTTCCGGCTCAGGTGGTCATCTCCTCTCTCCCCTGTTTTACCAGGATAAAAAAGGTGTTCTGTTGGTTCCCCTGAACTCACACCTCCCCTCCCGTCATCCCCCCTGATTCCCCACATCCGTGTTCCCTTCCACCAGTATTCCCCCCTTCTCTCTCCCCCCATCCCCTCCAACACACACATACACACACAAACACACACTTGTCTCTCCCTCCCCAATTCTAAGTTACTGGAACTTTCCATGCTCTTTTAATTTCCTGAACATATATTTAATATGTTATGTTGTCATTCTATTTATGATGATTCTAAAGCATGCAAGTAAATATTCATCATATACCGGTATTCCTTACCACCTATTTTTGTATTTGCTTAATGTTAATATTACCCTGCATTCTTTGTATAATTATGAAGGTAATGAGAATCTATTTTGACAAAATATTCATCCTTTATGTTACGTCTATGTTTAAGAACACAGTTTATGTTAAATAATATATATATACACACACACACACACACACGCACGAGTTTAATGTAACAGTATCTACTCAATCTTTAGCATACTCTGTATATTATTTTGTATATAATATCAAATAAATTCTGATACTCCGTGGCAGTTGATAACACATTATGCCATGTGCTTCAAATTAGAGATGTGACATAGTCTGATGAGCTTAGCATTATGTTAGGGATTCAATTAATTATCTTCATGTGTGGGAGAGAGAGAGAGAGAGAGAGAGAGAGAGAGAGAGAGAGAGAGAGAGAGAGAAATGGAAATTATTCCACCACGCTAGACCTGAAGAGACCATATAGCACTACTAGAGGTAAGTTAGGATGGGCGCTACCCCATCCGCAAGGAACGTGTCGGCGGCGGGACTCGAACCTGCGACCCCTGATCACAAGCAAGATACATAGATCACAAGTTGAGCGCGCTAGCCACCACGCTACGCCCGCCCCCGGAGAGAGAGAGAGTGTGTGTGTGTGTGTGTATGGCCACATAATCCCTTGTCTATTACTTGCAGATAAAAGGGTAATGTTTGGTTGTGTGTATGTTACCGCTTACATTATCCAGATTAAACAATTAATGTGTTAATTATTAATGGTGACTGGTGCGTAACTGGAGTATTTCGTTTTCCTTGTCTTTCTTGTGTTATGTATTTATGCTTGTTTATACTTTGAGTAAGATGATTATTACATTAATGTTTAGTCACCTGTGATGCCCCTATCCCATACTGGAGAGCATTAGCATTATTATATTAATGTTTAGTCACCTGTGATGCCCCTATCCCATACTGGAGAGCATTAGCATTATTACATTAATGTTTAGTCACCTGTGATGCCCCTATCCCATACTGGAGAGCATTAGCATTATTAAATTAATGTTTAGTCACCTGTGATGCCCCTATCCCATACTGGAGAGCATTAGCATTATTACATTAATGTTTAGTCACCTGTGATGCCCCTATCCCATACTGGAGAGCATTAGCATTATTAAATTAATGTTTAGTCACCTGTGATGCCCCTATCCCATACTGGAGAGCATTAGCATTATTACATTAATGTTTAGTCACCTGTGATGCCCCTATCCCATACTTTGAGTAAGATGATTATTACATTAATGTTTAGTTACCTATGATGCCCCTATCCCATACTTTGAGTAAGATGATTATTACATTAATGTTTAGTTACCTATGATGCCCCTATCCCATACTTTGAGTAAGATGATTATTACATTAATGTTTAGTTACCTATGATGCCCCTATCCCATACTTTGAGTAAGATGATTATTACATTAATGTTTAGTTACCAATGATGCCCCTATCCCATACTTTGAGTAAGATGATTATTACATTAATGTTTAGTTACCTATGATGCCCCTATCCCATACTTTGAGTAAGATGATTATTACATTAATGTTTAGTTACCTATGATGCCCCTATCCCATACTGGAGACCATTAGCATTCACAATTCTACAACGAAGGAAGACCATCTCGTACTCGTCATGCTCGTTTAATATTTATGTATCATAATAATCCAAGGATGATTAACAAGTAATAACTACACACACAACTTTCCTTAAAACTAATATATGAGGATTTCTTAACAACGGCGTATACGCGTGTATATTTGTGTGTGTGGAATGGGGGGGGATTCTGCCATGGCCTTCCCCTTTGTCTCTGTACTGTTTGTTTTTATTATTACCTTAGCAACTTGAACCATCGTCTATCTTTGACCTCTGGAAACAATCTACATTAACTAGTTCTCTCTCTCTCTCTCTCTCTCTCTCTCTCTCTCTCTCTCTCTCTCTCTCGTGTGCGCTTCATTGATCTTTTCATCAATTTGGTAGCCAACGACCATTATAGATTTAAGGTCGGAATGCCTATTAAGAACTGCAACGTTTGTGATGTATCAGGAAAAGGACATTTATATTTTAATTAGGCCAATAGTAGCAAGGACCAATTATGAACTACCGTAAGGTAATTCACTTTATAACACTAAAATTATACGAACCTTTCATATGGTGCTATCTATGACTCACTGATTTGTTCCCAAAATTGTCTTGCTTACTCGCTACTTTCGATATGCATGCAGTTATGTGGCAAAGTGCGTTCCCTGATTGTTAGGTTTTTGGTATTATCTAACAAGTTACTGATCACCATCTCGCACGATTATAAAGAAAGATAACATTGCACTTATTCACGACACAAAAATGCGAACAGCAAGCATCATTTGTTACCCAGTTATGAAAACAATATCTTAGTTAAGGTTAAATATAATTGAATTCCAAGAATGAGAACGGATGAATACATAACAATAAATTAGAATTAATGCACAACGGACATTTGTATTGCTGACGTTATAATTTAAATGGGAGAATGTAATTAAACAATTTTGGTGATAGAAGCTACTTTCGAATATATAGGATTCTTCATATTATTCAGTAGATCCGGAATTACAAATTCCAAGATTTTAACCCTTAACTGGCGGCGCGCATCATATGTCGAGTGAAAGAAATTTGGACTATGTGGCGGCTCACAACATAAGTCGTGTGGCAATTTCAGCACGTAATGTTGCTGAGAGAGAGAGACAAGTGGTGGCAGGAGAGTAGCGAGCGTATGACTGCTCCAGACCACCGCGGTGGACCAACTGACATGAATCCCACCCTCCTCCACCCTCTCACACTCGCTACATAGTGAATTGTATGGGGAAAGTACCGAATTACATGGTTTTTGCACTCGTGTTGCGCGGTTGTTGCACGAAAACTAACGGTCATACAAGGATCGTTGTGGTGTCATTGGAAAGCTCTGTTTTTGCCCTTTCAGGGATAGAAACTTGTTTTATGCTCTGTGTCTTATTTAGGCATGAAAATGATAACGTAAACAGCCCTATTTTGGGTAAAAACACCCCGCTGGTGGCTACATATTATTTACCGCCTAGGCCGCTCGTTAGGTCTTAAAGCATATGAGATACAAAATATCCACTTAGTAGCATGTGAAATCATTACATTAAACAAGTTAAAATTTAAGGTATCCGTTTCATCTTATTTCATTTCCTTCTCTTACATAATTTAATTATATTCAAACTATTTTTGTTTTGTTTTTCAACTAAGTCAATCATGCTTTTTCCACTTGCCCACTCTTAAGTCTTCATTGTATAATGACCACTGCACATATGTTTATCTGTTACCTCCGCCAACGAAGTTCGGTAGGTATTGTTTTGCCTTTGTTTGTCTGTCTGTTTGTCTGCCTGTAAACCAGTTCTCAAAAGTTATGAACCGATGTTCACGAAATTTGGTGGCCGGATAGGATATGCACCAAGTAAGAAGTGATTCAGTTTAAGAGGTAATCGGTAGAGAGCATACCTCCGCCAGCATAGGCGGCTCACAAAGTTATCAACCAATGTTCTCGAAATTTGGTGAGCACATTGGATATGCGCCAATGACGAAGTTATTACATCAAGGGGGTGGCTGGTAGAGCGCATACCTCCGCCAGCGGCGGCGGATGTATGCGCTCTCCCGAGTGCCCCTCTAGTTATTTTTCTTATTTAATGGAATTTCTTCTACCTGTTCTACCGTTTATCGGTTTATTACATTCTATACATGCCTACAATAGTTATTATTATTTATAATTTACGACTCCGTACCGCTTTTCGTGTAACATTTCCTATTTTGTTTTTATGTAAATGTCTTCATATTGTTTTTACTACTAGTCCTTATTCTTGTCTGTCCATTGGTTTGCCTTACGATAGTTTCTGTAATTATGTTTTTCCTTTGTCTTGTGCGTTTCTCTTCTTCATCCAATCTCATGAGTTTGCCTCCTGTCTATTAATCATAATTTACTTCACCCCAATTCGTTTTCCCTAGCTTGTTTTAAGTTTCTTTTTTTCCGACCTATTACGCTGGCCTAGGTGACTTCCCATATTTTCATATCTAATATACCCTATTATTGGGTTTGTATGTGTGGTTATGTTATTAGCATTAAGTAAGCTTTACTGCCTATTGTGCACTTTAGTATGCATGACCTGCTTAAATGCATCTATTATGTTAAGTCATAATTATTTTGTTTATAGTCTCCCCCCCCCCCTCCCCCAATTAATTGAAGAACCGTATCCGGCATTGTCCTTAGTTTATTTAAGACTGCTTTTTGCAAGGTTACAATTTACTTTTCATCTTTATATATTTATATATTTATTATGAATTAGCAAATTTCAGTCCAAAGAATTATGACGAAACTATTAGCGACATTGGATACTTTTCATATTCAGTAAGTAGAGCCTAAACATGCGTGGTTTACATTTATAAAAATAAAACACGGAGTTAGAGCGTATAAAGTATGATCGATAAGTCCCTTAATTACCGAATTATTAGTAAATCTGTACTAATGGTTTCACATGATTACCATCAGTTTTATTTGATTTGGTATTATGATCAAGTACTGTATTTTCCTCAAAATGCATTGGAAACTATGAATTGGATCTACAAGAGATATGCTTTATATGACCCAATCGTTCATTTGTATATTTCCATATTAGTATGCTTATATGATTTATATACAATTACTTCTTACAATATCTGTCTATCAATATCTTTCCATGTCTTTGATTATTTAACTAAGTCAATATTTGTGACTTAGTACCAATCACTCAATTTCAACATTAACATTTAAATATTTATATCATATTTCTGTATTGTCTAAATAACTCTTGGTTTATATTTCTGTGTATTTACCTTCTGTATATATAGCTGTGTATGTGGGTGTGCTTGAATTATTGTTGTCTATTGTTTGCAAAAGATGATAACCGGTATGCTGTTGTATTGTATGTATTTTTATTCCAATTAACTAAAATTGTGTAACTGTATTAATCATGCACAAAACATTATTTTAATTGTGTATTGGAAATTTAGTATACTACAGAATACATTTAAGCCAAAAGACGTGTTTGTAATTATTCATCTTCACACTTGGATACATGCAATACAAATAAACCTCTTCAATAGGACGATGCCTTTATGGATTTCATGTTGGCCATCACTAACCGAATTAATTCAAGTTAGGAAGCACATGTGAGAGTCAGAGGGATACCTGATTTCGCGTTTACGCCTTTGATTCGTAAAGGTCCTTCCTAACCTGAGTAAAATCTTCTAATGATAGCCTGGCTGCAGTGGACGGTTTTAAAGTGTTTAAAGAGAAAGAAGGGGTATTTATGGTCACGTGTAAATAAATGTTGCAAGATTTACAATAAAACACGTAAACAACACAAAACCACTAAGGGTAAAGAACGCTACATTATGTGTGAGTGGGGGAGGGAGAGCGAAAGTGTTGGGGGTAAAGGGAGGGAAGAAATTGGAGAGTGGGCGATTTCGGTAGTTTGTGTAGGGATACCAACATTACCAAATAATCCCTTCCTCCCTGGGAGGGTGGATGGGGGGTGTACCCTGTATCACTTCTTATGGAGACGACTCTACATATTTTTTAAGAAAAATTACCCGGCCGATTTCTTCCAAGTTCCAGGCTCGCTATCATTAGCCCTCTACGCCTGAAGCGTCTTATTATCGTCAAACTAATGGGGTGAAACGTCTTAAAATCTCCAAACCAACACAGCTAAACATAAGGTCCAAAAAGACCTTCCTCGGACCAAATAAGGTTAAAACCCCACAGATAAGATATATAGTGTAAGTGGAATATACGTTGTGATAACGATGGTTATGGATGTGGAAAACATCCTCTGGGTTTATGGGTCACTGTTAGGTTTTCCCCCATAATCTTGTCTAGACGCTCTGTTTATAGCATTTTATCTCCCTCCCTCTCTCTCTCTCTCTCTCTCTCTCTCTCTCTCTCTCTCTCTCTCTCTCTCTCTCTCTCTCTCTCTCTCAAAACTTTACATTGGACAGGGCGTGGGTAACGGCTAGAGGCTCCATAAAAGCTAAAAATCAATGTTCAAGAAAATTTGCTGTGATGTTTACATAAATTCTGAGTGTCAGGGCTGTCTTTCCTTTTCTGACCTTTCAAACTTTACACAAAATATATAAATACCCAAACCGACATCCCGCGTGGACTGCACAATGATAACACCTTTTATGGGAATCGCAAACCACCGTTATTTATATACTATTTTGTTATAGTATTGTTGATGATGGTAACCCATAGCAGAGTTGGGCATGTCATTGTGAGCTTGGGAAAAACGGCACTTCTACGTTATAGGTAGGTTGTTATTGTTTTGTATCTTATTATATATATATATATATATATACTGTATATATATATATATATAAACTATTCTGGTACTCCATGCGTTGATCAGCCAATTCGTTTCATCTACCTCACATTGGGATATTGGCAAGGGATCTCATTATTAATCGTTAGTCAGTCGATTATATTGAAAGCCGAACTTATTTTTACACCAGTGACATTTATAGCGAAGACAAAACTATCACACACACACGCACATTTACACACACACACACACATTTAGTCATTTAGCAACAACGTTCCCCACAAATGTTTAGGATTGTACTGAATAATGAATATAGAAACAAACTTGATCTTCTGGATTAACCCTTAACCAACGGCGCGCGACATCTGTCGAGTTAAATAAATTTGGACTATGTGGCGGTGCACGACAGCTGTCGAGTGCTATTTTCAGCACGTAATGTTGCTGAGAGAGAGAGCTGAGCGGTGGGACGAGCATAGTAACCTTATGACCGCTCCCCACGACCACCGTGGACGTACTGAACTGTATTCTACCTTCCTCCCCCCTCCTCTGACTCGCTACACAGGGAATTATGTATGGAAATGACCTTATTTTAGGTTTTTTGCACTCGTGTTGCACGATCGTTGCAAGAGAACCAGTGGTCGTACAAGGATGGTTCGGGTGTCATTGGAAAGCTCTGTTTATGCCCTTTCAGGGATAGATACTTGTTTTACGCTCTGGGTCTTGTTTATGCATGAAAATGAGCACGGAAACAAACCTATTTAGGGTAAATACCCCCGCTGGGCGGCACAGTGTAAAATACCCTACCACCCGCTCTTTGTGTGTTAAACCTTAAAGATCGGGGTCGGACTTAAGTCCGGTTCCAATTTGCAGCAAGTTAGGAGCATTATTAAGGCTTTTAAAGGGTTAAAATCGAGTGCAAATGGCCTGGCGCAGCGGGCCAGACAGCCGACTCCCAGGGCTTACCGCCGCCCATTAACTCATGTTTCCTGTGTTCTCGAGAGGCCGGCAGTGTAACCAGTAGTGAGCATAGCTGGGAAAAATATGCCGCTATACGCTAAACTCCCATGTTACTGGTGTCACTGTATGAGAACCACGAGTGCTACGTAGCTCGTTCTGGTCTCATTTTGAAGCTTTTAGCGCCTAATTTTTTACTAAATAAAAAAAAATGTCATGCAGATACTTGATTTATCATGCAGGAGGGCCTGAATATGCCCAAATAAGCCCAAAACCCCCCGCTAGACAAGGGTTAAAGAGGCAAGGGATAAATTTAATAATGTTAATTTTATTTGGTAGTAAAATGAAGCTGTTAATTTAAGGTGATTTCTGCGTCAAATAATTACTTGCCTTTGTTCATATACAAACTAAAATATCTTCAATATATGGTAGTTTCCCTAACCGTATGATTTGATGTGCCTATAAATATCATTACCATCTTACTTCATAATCCTATATACTACAGGGATTTTCACATCTTAACGGCGACCACTAATACAAAGCTAAGTAGCATGGTCATTAGCCTACCTACTGTTGACGAAAATAAGAAACTGATAATCTAATACTGTGAATCGTAAAAACAAAATGAATAAATAAATAAAAACATAAATGTAAATAAATAAATAAATAAATAGTAAATTAAATAATACAACATAAAAGGAAAATTACTTAAACCTATGAATATTTTCAGGAATGTATGGGCTTTATGTAAGTGTGCAAAATGTGTCAAATATGTGTACGTGCTTGAGTGTAATAACAAGCAATAGTACACTCGGGCATGGCATTCACACACGCAGACAATCACTCACAAACACATAAACACACACACACTCTTACCCATTAAGTCACACCCATAAACTTCACTCATTTAAGGCCACGTCATACAGAAGTCGAACGTTGGCCGACTGCCACCCGAAGTCGATGACTTGCATATTTTTCCCGAATGCATCCGAATTACCCAAAAGTAACTCTGAGTCGAATATAACCCGACACTGACCTGAATGAATTTCGAATATAACCCGATGGACCCGAATGAAAGTCGATGATGAGTCGATGAATCCCCGTACGTAACTCAAAGGAAACCCTATGTGGAACGAAGAAGCCTCGATCATGCATCGAATATAACTCGAATATGCCCCGAAGACGGGGAAATAACCAGAATTATTACCGAAGCTCAGCTGAAGCTCAGTCGATCAACAACCGAAATAGAAGAAGTTAGGTCGAACGTCAGTCGAATAGGTCGAACGTCAGTTGAATAGGTCGAAGATCATAGTAAGTTAAATCATCGCTTATATTATCTTTCGTTAACCCTTTCTGTATCGGTGACTTCATATTTATTTGATTTCAGCAACATTTAGACGATTTTATGAAGCTTAGGATGGATTTATGGTAGCTAAAGGGATTAATTGATATTGTCTGAAGCATTTCAATGGGTAAACGCCCTTCCTGCGATGAATAAAATCGTCTAATAGTTGCCAGAGTATAATGAGAGTATATTGAAGAAGGATCTGTGGTATTAGAAAGGATTAAGTAAAACCATTCGAAACCTGCTAATTGTTTTTTAACCTGAATAATATCGTCTAATGGTAACCAGAGTAAAGTTAATAGGACATCACCGGTACTGAAAAGGTTCTTATAATAAATGTGTTCTATAATGAATTTCAGATTAGTGGCGTTTCCTTCAATGTGTTAAAAATACTATTCATATGTAGACTAGTTATGCTACAACCAATATATTCTACATTGCACACACGAAATCAACAATGTACTCAGCTTAGAATTTATATCTTGTAGCGTGTGTGTGTGTGTGTGTGTGTGTGTGTGTGTGTAACGAAGCTGTAACAAATTCGTGGTCAATAAACTATCTACTTATCTTTCTGTGTGTGTGTGTGTGTGTGTGTGTGCCATCCTGACATTTGTTTGTATTTGTATGTAAACAACCCCAAAGAGTGGAGTTAGAGGGTGAGTGCGGCTATGCGTCATCCCCTCGTAGTCCTCCTTTGATTGATTGATGTGCTTATACCCTGTTCTAAACAAACAGGTCAACATTCTTAAGGGGGGGTCACCAGATTTTTTTGTTATCTCTCTCTCCGTTTCTCTCTTTCCCTGGCTTGTATCCATTCGGCCCCATTCAGCCAACTGTTTTAAGACGTTTATCCCCATCCAGGTGTCGATTTCTTCCTGGCGAGCGATAGCGAGCCAGGATAGACAATGAAAAATCAAATGGATAGGGTGATATGTTAACGCTGAAGATTTAAGGTTTGCGTTAGTTAAACAGTTCGGGTTTAGAAGATAGGAGGACTTCACTTGGACATGGTCTGGACCTGACGTGTTGGGTTCTGACATGGCTTGGACCAGACGGTGGCGTTAAGGGTGAATGGACTCCACATCCTCTATCCATCAACACACACATTCACCAAATTAGGAAACCGTACAGCTGAAGTGAACATCGAAGTGAATGCCAACAAGAAATTTTTATAATTGCATAAACGAACAATATACTGTATATTACATTATGCGAACAATAGTCTATAGAACTATAATTTAAGAAAACCATTGAATAAGTTGAGAAATTCTTGGGGAATAATCGAGTGAAGCTAATACCAAGGTGAGACTTTCCACACTGTTATTGAAAGTTAAGATAAGTGGACAGTTATAGTGACTTGAAATATATTGATTATTATACATAGACTATTTGTCAAGGATGATAACGGTTTGAACAAATGTTAAGTCTTAAATAGTTCATAAGTGACTTACACATTAATCTTGGAAATTAAGGTCAGTGTATGGCAATGCTAATAATGTAGATTACTGTGAGTTGTCAAGTCCTTTAAACATGTCGAATGTGAGTTTACTGAAAGATGAGGGCAGACACAATGGGTTATCTGAAACGCATAGTCAAGACTCTAAGGAAATAACGGACACAGCTGTACACATAAATAGTAAAGAGAAAGACTGTTTACAAGAGTTGGTTAGTGCTAAAGAAAGTGTAAGCCAGGTAGGCAGTAGGAGCTTTGCTTTGGCATCAGTGAATCAGCGAGACGATGGTAGTAGGGCTTCTAGAGTTACTAGTTCAACCATCATTAGGCAACGTGAACGCGTGGCACGAGAGACTGCTGCAATTAAAACAAGAATACAGCTTCGCCCAAAGATAAAGGAATCCCATCTTCGCATCAAGAAATGCTTTGCCCGTATTGAAAAAGAAAATACTCTTATCGAGGAAGAGAGATCTTATATAGAAGACTTAGAATTGCAGATTAAACTTGCTGAAGTTCAAGCAGCTGATCTAGCTTTAAGAGAAGAGATGAGGGAGGACCTACTGTCAGTTGTTGTTGTTGTTGCTTTTCCCCAAGCTGCCTGGCCGAACAGCCCCAAGGCCCCGAGCAAGGCCAAGGCCATAACCGAGCGCCCCCCACAGAACCCTCCCTGCCGACCACAATAAACCTGGGTGACCGAAGCCACTCCATGGCGGGGAGCTGAGGAGGGTGAGGAAACACCCGGAAAGCCAAAGCCCCACCCAGGGCCCTGTGCCCCTCAGCAATTATGAAGAGAAAGTTGAGGGGCAAAGGAAAAATGTGACGCTTTGGCTTCCAATCTTGGTAGATTGGGAGGTCAATCCACAGAAGAGACGCCGTCACTTGAGATCTAGAAAATATACAAGTAAAAGGCACAGTCAGAGTAAGCTATGGGTATGGCAGAGATCGCTCAGTTCTCACTCTGATAGACCAGCCCATCACCACATGTTACTGTCGGTTACCAAAGAAAGTAAACTGGATAGTAACAGAGCAATAGCAGATACTCCTAACAGAGAATTTGCTAGTTTACTACAGGTTAGTAAAGAGGGTAGTCAAACTGAGGCTGTATCCACACAGAAAAGGCAATTCACCACTCCAAATGAAACAAAGCTTCCACAGATGCAGGTATTACCATGCACCAGCGCAATAATTTTCAGCTACTTCTAAAAAACAAATCATCTAAAATACTTACATTAATTAACCCAAATATATTAAGTAAAGTGCAGTGCAAGTATCTACAATTAACCCAAAACATAGAGTATTTATTTCTCACCTTGATCGATGATGATGACTCCGACCAGCTGCTCCCTCCGGCCAGCTACTCCCTTCGGCCAGTTACTCTAAACAAAATAAATATATATTATATATATATATCAATATATAACACAACAATACTGTAACTATAATTTACCCCGCTCCCTCCGTCCAGCTCATGTCAAGCTTCCTCCGTTAAGCTCCCATCCAGCTCCCTGCGTCCAGCTCGCTTCGTCCAGATCCTGTCCGGTCAGCGTCGGGTCCTCTTGTACTCTATCAAATAAAGAAATCACCGACATTCAAAATAATATTACAATAAAAAACTTGAAAACTAACTCAAAAGTTACTGTTCAAATTAATATAATTAACTCTAAAATTATTAAATATCGAAACGACAACACACTTAACAAAATATATTATATATATATATATATATATATTTATATAAAACACAACAATACTGTAACTATAATTTACCCAGCTCCCTCAGTTCAGCTCCCTCCGTGCAGCTCAGCTCCCTCTGTGCAGCTCAGCTCCCTCCATCCAGCTCAGCTCCCTCCGTCGAGCTCAGCTCCCTCCGTCTGCGCAAATGTGGTGCTCCTCTGTAACAATAAAGAGATGGACATAAAGAAATGTAAACAATCATTATTTTTGGTACCAATAATACAAAATTGTGCGATCAACCAGGCTCTACAAGAACAATGTGTGTCTGGTATCAATCATATACCAAAAACATTAACCATCCTTGCCGGCCTCTTTGAAACTTCCCGCTACTGCGATACTGGGGATATCGTGCCAAAAGCACCATTTTAATACTCGTATTGCAGTAGCATGCAGCATAAAAATATTGTTCAGCTTACCATTGTCTGTAGATATCTCTAGCTTCAGTGGTTCCAGAATGTCGAGGATGCAAAGGCCGCGTGCTTGGTCACTTAATTATGGTCGCATTTTGGCTTCCACGCACCAAGTCACTTGTGGCACCAGTGCCAGTATGTCCGGGATTATATTTTTCTATGATAATTCATATGTATTCACCAACCAACTTTACTTCTAAACTCTATTTACGAAATCAACAAATAAATGTGGCAGGAACTCCAAGGACTCTTACTGAGGATACTCTCACTGAAATTCTGCGCATTTATGCATTACGCTATCAAGACAGTTAGAGAATTATGCACAAGCCTACGATTTATTATGCAGTTTCGAATCCTGCATATCAATCTGAGCATGTACATACATTCCAACTGTGTTATGGTAGCCTAATTTATAGACTAATGAATGGCAGGTTTCTTTAATTATTTAGTCAGTGTGAGCACAACCATAGAAGTAGGTTTATTAGGGCGTCACTATCACTGAAAGTGCTAATTTTCACTTTATACCGTACTTTTGCAATAACTTTCTAACCTTAGGCACGGATTACTTATTATCACAGGTTTTTGTATCAATTGCACTCATAATTGTACTTGTATTATTATTGTCACTTTCACTAAGTCAATCGACAAAGATATTTGTGGTAATAACTTTTTTTATGTACCGGTATCAAGTTTACTTGTACTTGTATTGGAAGTACCTGTATCACTTTTTGTCTTCCCTGCTTGTGGAATTTCTGCAGGCTTTTTAATCTCCTGGGCGTCAGATTCCGAAGCTTGTTGACATTGCAAGCATTCAGAACCATCATGTTGACCATATGGAGGAAGAACCTTTTATACCACCTGCATGAGGTACGCAGACAGTCAATGAAGCCGATCTGTATATCAGATATTGTAGTCGAGGACTGTGTCTGGCTTCTTCACCATGCCACCTTGCGAGTTTCAACCATGGCCCCTTTGTGGATGGTGGTGAGGAGGTTGACTTTCCGCTGGTCGTGCCAGTAGATCGCCAGAATGGGCATAGACTTCTTTCGTAACACAGTTGTCCGTGTAGAGGAGGTGGTTCTTGTCGAAATAGCGGTCCATCATGGCTTCACCACTGTTCCGCCAAAGCCAATACTTGGTCCGCAATCACATCCCCTTCCTTCCCGCTGTAGACCAGGAAGTCCAGGACATAGACAGTCTCGCAGTCGCAAATGTGAGGGAAACTACTGATCCCTCCTGTGCCTTATCAAAAGAAGCCACCTCAGGGTCGAAGTTGTCACCATCTTCCCACTGAAAAACAGTATATTAGGTGCCTTGGTGACTCCCATGCCCATGCACTCGGCCGGCCTGTGCACGCCCACGGCCGACACGGGAGTCACTCACGAAGGCCACGAGTGGAGTGGCAGAGAGCAGGGTGTCCACGAAGTCTGACAAGTCATCTTGTCCACTCGGGGGCCCGATGTGGTCGTCGTCAGAGTCCTCGGAGATGTCTTCTTCATCACTATCTGCGTAGTCCGGCGGGGAATGATTGATGCGTGGGCGGCGTGTGGGTGGGTGAAGTGGGGAAGGAGTTAAAGGTGAGGCGATGTCTTGGCGAGGTTCTGTGCTTCGTGGGTGGCGATGGGTCGACAAAAACACATCTCCTTCTTCAGTTGTTGTAGGCAGTAGTGATTCAGGTTCATAAATATCCGCACTTCTTGATGGCAGGGGCAGTGGGGAAGGCTGTGCGGAAACTTGTGGGGATGTCGAGGCGTGGATGCGATGGCGGCCTCTAACAACTACCGCCAAGTTTTTGTAGTACTTTTTATGAAAGTGCAGCCTTTCCGTTTCTCGGCAACACTTATTCTTCGTTCTGAGGATTGTGGTGGCCGAAATGAGGGAAGCACTGGTCGCTCAACCCCACTTTTACTTGCTGTGGTGGGAAAGAGTGGCTACGATGTAAATCGTCACCTCGGCTTAGCATGTGGCGTTATGAATTCACTCAAAAGTAAGGTCTTTACAAGATCATGGGTTATCGCTCCTGATTTTAGTATTTTCTTTATATGTTTTCACTTCCAGACTGACTTACCTTAGGAACTTAGGTACTCCCTAGGATTGATTATGGTTCTCGACCGACAGTTTGAAAGTTAATACTGTTTCAAGGAGACCCGAAAGAGCCCATATTTATCATAAGACTCAAGTCATTGACTATGGAGCCACTGCAAAACAGGGATTCCAGCAACTCATATGCCTGTTCAGTTTCAGAATAATGGTGAGGAAAAGTTACCGGTGAGGAAAATGCAATATTATGGAAAACATTGTCAGCCGGTGGTTTGAGATTAGTTTAAGGCATGTACAATAAGAACAATTTAAACAATAGGTGCTCACCTATGCCTAATGCTGTGTTTAGCACAATCACTGCAGCAATTGTCATATGACGATTGCTTGGTCTGCACTGTACCATACGGGGGTTTTGGACTAAAAGTATCCTTCATTCCCTGCACATTTTCCTGTATAAACAAGCTAGAACATTATTCAATGATAAATCCCTGAAAGTAGAGGAAAAGAACTTTCCAATGATACCTGAATAATGTCTGTACAACCACTGGTTGTCTTGCAACGATATTGCAAAGGTGGGGCAAAATCGGTAGAAATGAGCGATTTGGAGCGGTTTTCGCTATCCCCAAGTCTGCAAGGAAGTGGGAGAGGTCTCTGACTTAGTTAATTATTCGCCCAGACACAGTGGGCGGTGGATGGAAGGGTCCCGCGCTGCTTAGGCTCCCTGGCCTGCCTGCCAGGCCATTTACTACGCAGACTTTCGGTGATTGTCATATGATAATTGCCGCAGCTATGTCTGTAGTTTTTATATAGGATGCCCGCAGTCATTGAGTTAATAAACTTTCCCAACCTTAATCCTACACATCATTGACATAACCCAGCCAGTGTGTTTCCAATTAACTGTGGTTACACACTGGTTATACAAATCACGAGATTTGCTGATCGCCTTACCCATGACAAAGCCATAATACAGGTCTCCCTCGATTTACGATTGGGTTACGTTCCTGAAAACTATCTTATACAGAAAAATCACGTAGCATAACATAACATTAATTAGGGATGCGTTCTGGGACCAGCCAAAACCCAAACACCAAAATCCTATAATAATATCATAAATTGGGCATCGGATAGTGAGGGAGACTTGTACGATGCAAAAGTAATAAATAGTCAGCCTACTCACCTTATTTACCAGTCTCTAGTTGTATTGGAGGATTGTTCAAACTGGATAAGAAGAATGAAGTCCCGGTGTACTGCTGTCCGGATGAGAGAGCCGGATCTTGCTCGCATAGCGGCAACTTCCTTGATTGACAAGGCTAGGGCATGCCCTTATTGCAGAAACTGGAAATTTGCCAAGATTCGCTAGACCTGATCATCCAAACTCTTATAACCCGTTGCGTACCAGGAACGTCCTTTCCATCATATTCCGGCAATTATTAGACGATTATATTCAGCTTAGGAAGGACCTATAGCAATAATAAGAATTCAAACTCTCTCAACCAACCCATTTACCTACCACAGATCCTTCATAAGCTGCATAATATCGTCTAAATATGGCTGGAATAAAATATAACACACGTCGCTGGTACTCAAAGGGTTAACGTCTATCAGTGGCACAGGGTGGGATCGAAAGGCACTTCGATCACCAGTCAGACGTACTACTAACCATGCAACAACCTGCAGCTGGAAAGTAACATAACCTGTAACTCCTTTAACCCAAATTGTTACATTAATTCCTCCCTACCTCCCTCCCCCCCCTCATTTGTTTGGAAGCATTTGAATTCCTCAAGAGATTTATATGCGTGCGTGTGTGTGTGTGTGTGGGGGGAGGGGGGGGGGAATATGGGTGAGAATAGCAGAAGTCCAATGTACGCCGCTGGGGCCAAGCATTACATAGCCGACATCCAATGAAAGTCGCTGGGGCTCAGTGGGTTTATTACCCTATATAGTTGGCAAAATCCTGACAACTATAACAGGAAACCATTAACCATAAATGCAACTTCTAATCGACTATGGTGTTGGTAAGAAGCTAAATACCCCCCCACACACACACACACACCAAATATTTCTGTTGTTTGTCCGATCTAGGCCTACATAGAATAAACAAAAGGCAGGTTGCCAGTAACGAGCATCTCCCCCAGAGCCAAATTCAAGTGACGGGGTCAAAGTGCCTGGACTCACAATGTTAAAGAGCAGTTTAAGTCATAAGATGAAGGAAAGATTGATAGAGGGAGAGAGTTCACTTGTTGAGTAGAAGTCTGATAAAACTCCTACAAACCCAAATACCCATACATACAACACACTATAAAGATACAACAATAAACTAGCTATTCACACAATAAACGAAATGCTAATGTGACGCCTACCAGCGTTGGCAGAATCGCCTCCCGGTAGCCACTAGCGCTCGCCAGGGCAGTGAAATGGGCTACAGTCTATCTACAGTGTTGTACTTTCTTTCTTGTGAATCGTCATGTCACAGGCAGTATAGAAGTGGTCTTTATTTTCGTCTGTTTCAATGCATTATATTTTATATCATCAGTTATAAGTTTAATGTATAAGACTGAATGATACAGCTAGAGAGTGTGAGTGAGTAAGTGCAGGAGGCAGAGGGTAGTACGCGTAGTGTTACGTGTTGTCTCGGTGACGTCATGCCACGGCCGCGCCCTCTGAGTGGCTGGCCGCCTTGCCGCCCTCCTGCCGCGGCAGGAGGTAGTCCCCCCGCACTCCCTGCTGCCTTTGTGCCTTCCTTGCTCAGAGCTTGCCTGACCAGCATAACCTTCACATCTCCCTTGCCATCTGTCCCCGACTTCTACCTATAGAACACTTTCTCTCTCTCTCAACTTCTTACCTCTTATTCTTCTAACCTATTTAACATCATAACTCCCCTTTGGTTCTGCACGATTTCATATATCGGCCATCGTATTATATGCTGAAGCTCTCTGATATTTCATGTTTAGTTAGACATTTTGGAGGAGTTAACATTTTGTCTGTAGAGGTTCGACACACTCGCGGTGTCTCCCCACCTATTTCTTGGTTGTCTGCTGGGCTATTTAATGCTAGACTGGGGTGAGGCTATTAGTGTTGTGATTTCCGATGTGTACCAGGTTTTGTTGAACTTGTACAATCGCAACGGATACGTGGGAAGCCTAGGTTGTCTTTCTGACTGTGTACCTTGTGAGTTTAGCACTGTGTTACGAGTGAGGGCTTTTGCCTCTGCCACCCAACACTGTGCTAACTCGTTTTGCTTTGACTTGAAGAGGGTCGCCAGGAGAGAACCAGATACTAGCGATCTGGATCTCTCAAGAGAGCAGCCCGTCATTTAACGTAATTTGGCCGCACAGTCTTAAGGACCTCGCTAGGCTACGAGCCGCTTGCTCAGCCATTGTTTCCTAGCCTACGACATCCCAGCTAGACTTTATTCGCCTAGCAGACACCCGATTAGGATTATAAACTCTTATGTTATGTATGCAGCATTTTTATTCACGTTGATTGTAAGCCTAGGTTGTTGTTGAGTTGCACAACCCGAGCAGGCTTTTGCGTTGTCTGAGGAAGTACTTCTTTTGTTGTTGGAGATAATACTATTGCGCATTTATCGTTATTCCCGTGCCAGTTAACACTGTATGTCCCTACACTTGTCCTATCTTGTTCCTGCTTTATATAACAGTTCAAAATCCGATTCGATCATCTTAAGCAGCATCAGACTTTCTTCAGAAGATTCCTGTTCGATGCTTTAGGACTTTCATTCACTTTCTTTAATATAGGAGTGACAGTTTATTATTGTTTAGAGTAACTTTAATTATACCTTCTTCTTGTTTGCATTAAATCATTCCAGTGATTTAATTAAGCTCTCTATCTTTTTCCTTGTATACATTATTAACGTAATTGTATGTTGTTGTGATCAGGCTGTATCAGAGATCATCAGCCTGTAGTAGTAGTGCATTTATACCGAGTTAGAGGATACTCCGCTATCGCAGATTTAACTCTGGAGGGTATAGGTGTTTTTGTGCGCGGGCATTATAAGTTCGAGGGTTGGATCTAGTGTTACCGTTGTGGCTGTGTGCCTTTCTAGTCCAATGATTAAGAGCCCTTGTTTTATACGAGTCCCGGTCGTAACACTAAACAAAAGTACACTAACACTAAACAAATACTACTATAGCACTGTACACTCGGTCCAAAAAGTATCTGCACCCCTACCCTGATAATCTGGTGTGTACAGCTTGATAGGGTTTGCATATCTACCTGTAGCTATATCCATTTATACTACTATCTACCTATACTACCTAAGACCTACTACCTACGACCTACATCCTATACTACCAAGCTGTACACACCAGATTATCAGGGTAGGGGTGCAGATACTTTTTTGACCGAGTGTACATACACTGCACAACACACTATGGACACACTATGCACAAACACTAATACCGATACTATGAAAAACACTATACACAATCACAAAACAGTCACAATACACACACTATTACTATTAGATGTGTGTGAATTTGTATTTTTATCTGTGTTTGTTCGCTGTTTTATGTTGTGTTTGTGTTTTCCCTGTTCTGGCTCTGTCTTGAGTCGGCCACCCCCAAGAAAAAAGGGAAAAACAAATAATAAAAATAGAATAAAATGGAAAATAAAAATAAAAATAGGAAAAATGGGGATTGGGCCTGAGCATATAGATAGATAGATAGATTACTATCACTATGGACAAACACTACACACATATATTGTACCAAAACATTAAACACAATCCCCTCATCCCCCAAACACAGATTTATAATTTTGTTTTATGTGCATTGAAGAGACAAAAGGCAGGTTGCCTGTAACGAGTCTCTCCCACTAAAAGAGTAAAGGACGTTGGGGTAAAACAAATTGGACACAGTTTAAAACAGTTTAAGTCATAGGATGAAGAAAAGATTGAAGGAGAGAGTACCAGAATTCACTTGTGGAGTAGAAGAAAGTGAGAAAACCCATACAAATACACATACACACAGACATACAGCACACTATAAAGATACTACAATATACATGTTATTCACACAATATGTATCTATCCATCTATCTAAATACACAAGCACATAGGGGCCTACTTCTTTTTTTTAAGCTGGGGGTGTCCGACTCAAGACAGACCGAACAGGGACAACACAATACGAAAAGAGAGAGAGAGAGAAACAAAAATCGCATCTAGGTCGCCCAGTGACCCAGAGACCAGGGATTACTAAGGGCACTCCAGCACTCCCCCGGCCCCCAACCGCCCGGAAAATATATATAAAGTATAAACCAAACGCTAAGCAAAAATACTGTACACGAACACTAAATTTGTATTTTATTTTGTTCTATGTGATTGAGGGAGGCACATACTACTATAACAATGTACACTTGGTTAACAAAGTATCTGCACCCCTACCCTGATCGTCTGGTGTGTACAGCTCGGTAGGGTTGGCATATCTTCCTGCAGCTATATCCATCTATACTACTATAGGTAGAGCCAATGAACTTGAAAATAATTTTGATCCCTGACCTCTCTGTAACTCAAAAGGGCCTAGAGCAAACTGGCTGTAAATATCCACACCTATATCCTGGTAGACTCTTCCCAAATGATAGAAACGTCAGCCCGATTGCTTTCCTTCATTTCGAGTTATAAGAAGTTAAGAGGTCGAGATTATTGTCAAGTTCGTTGTCGCTACCTATATACCTACCTATACTACCTAAGACCTACTACCCATGACCTATGACCTATAGGCCTACTACTAAGCTGTACACACCAGATGATCAGGGGAGGGGTGCAGATACTTTTTTAACCAAAGTGTACATACACTTCACAACACACTCCAAGCACAAACACCAATACTGATGGATAAAAAACACCATCTGAAGAAGAGCACTTTATTGACAACGTTTCGCAGATAGCTTCATCAGGTAACTGACCTGATGAAGCTATCTGCGAAACGTTGTCAATAAAGTGCTCCTCCTCAGATGATGTTTTTTATCCATGTTGTCTACTTTTCAAGTACCACTCAACCAATACTGATACTATGAAAAAAACAATACACAATCGCATTTTTTTTTTTTTTTTGGTGTATGAAGGAGACAAAAGGCAGGTTGCCTGTAACGAGTCTCTTCCCCAAAACCAAAACAGGCCTGGACACACTTAGTTTAAAGCAGCTTAAGTCATAGGATGAAGGAAATATTGATACAGGGAGAGAGTTCACTTGTTGAATAGAAGAAAGTATGACAAATCCCATCAATACACAAACATACAGCACACTATAAAGATACTAAATATACATGCTATTCACACAATATACGAAACTCTAACAAAAAATACTGTACACTAAAAATAAACGGTTCGCCGAACATCTCAACCAATAGACCATTTCAACCAGTAGCTCTCAACCAGTACCAACCAAACCAGTGCCAAAATATAGTACTAACCTAACCGTATTGGTTGATTTGGTACTGATTGAGAGCTACCGGTTGAAATGGTCTATTGGTTGAGATGTCCGGTCACCTTTTGTCTAGAGTTTCGTATATTGTGTGAATAGCATGTATATTTTAGTATCTTTATAGTGTGGACAAAGTTTAAAGCAGTTTAAGTCATAGGATGAAGGAGAGATAGAGGGAGAGAGTACCAGAGTTCACTTGTTTAGTAGAAGAAAGACATATCCATGTCTGATGTAACATTGTACCTTTAATCATGCGTTACTGTCAAATAAGAAATACCTATGTTTATACTCTGCTATATTATCCTCTATTGCCTTCGTACTTGTGTTGGTCTCGTTTTCCCCAGTCAAGTAAGAATCTACCTAATTAGTCAATATAACCCCAGTAAAAACCTGGTCTAAAAAAAAAAAAAAAAAAAAAAAAAATCTATATGATTGAGGGAGGCAAAAGGCAGAACTGCCTATAACGAGTGCCTCCCCCATAGTTGAAAGAGTGACAGGGCCAAAATCAAGGGATGTTCGAGCCAAAATGCCTGGACACACTGAGTTTGAAGCAATTTAAGTCATAGGAAGAGGGAAAGACTGATTCTGGGAGAGAGTTCCAGAGCTCAGCTGTTGAGTAGAAGAAAGTTTGAGAGTAACGTTTCACTCTTGGGTTGGAGAGTTGCACAGAGTAGGGGTGGGATTGAGTTGCAAGATGGGTACCACGTGCCCTACGTAAAGGAGGTGGTATACACTGGGAAAGCTCTGAGGAACACTGATTATTATAGTAGCGATAGAATAACGAGAGAGATGCAACATTGCGGCGAACAGAGAGAGATTGCAGAGGGTTAGTGGGTGGATGGGAGTTAATGATACGAAAGGCCTTCCTTTCAACTTTGTCTAGGAGAGCGGTGTGAGAGGAACCTCCCCACACATGTACAATACTCAATACAAGGATGCACTATGCCCCTGTACAGAGCAAGAAGCTGTGCACGGGAAAAGAACCCCCTAAGGCGTTTGAGCACACCCAGCTTCTGGGAGGCTGCCTTAGCAAGACTGGTAATATGGTCCTTCCAACTGAGAGCAGAAGAAAAAGAGACACCAAGAATATTGAGAGAAGATGAAGGATTGATTTTTGTATTGTTGAAGAATAAGGGATAGTCCGCTGGGAGATCCTGACGGGTAGATAGATGGAGAAATTGGATTTTGGAAGCATTAAAGGTAAATAGGTTTTCTCTGCCCCAATTGGAGATAGTATTTAGATCAGTGTTTAATATTAAATAGAAATCCAGCTTCAGTCTGGACCCCCCCCCCCCCTATAGTTAAGGGGAGATCTCCACTTGATAATTTTTTTTCTTGACCCCTTTCTCCCTCATGTTTAGCCCCATTGCTTTTGATATTATAAAACGTTTGCCCCATTAGTTTAGCGATTTTAAGAACTTTCACCCCATTTTAACACTTTTCGCGCAATTCAGGTGTCGATTTTATCCTGGTGAGCGGTAGCGAGCCTGTAATTTAAGAGGAAGCGGCCTTCTGCCGGGACATTTTTCTACCGAAAAATGTACAAATTTATCTTGAAAGGGACTCAAGCGGGTGTAATTTTAAGCTTGATGGAGGTCTAGGGAAGAAACTAAATACCTCCCCTTAAGTGAGTGTGGGAGGTGGACTCTCTAAGAGTTCATTGTTTTTGGGCGGTATCTCACTGGGGGGCCCAGGTTGAAGTAGGATATATTGGTGTGATATTACAAAGGAAATCAAAGGAATTCAAGCAACAACAGATCTAGTGACCCTTCTAGGTTGCTTGTCCTCCAAAACACTGAGGATCAAGTGTCCAAACAGTGGTTTAGAGTGGGTAAGGGAACATTGGAAAGGGAATTACTGCCCTGGAACTAATGTCCGTGGCAGGATTAGGAAGTTAGTAGGGGACAGATGGGTTAGTAACTGAGGGGGGGATAAAATAAAGTTATTCATTTACAAACGCAGTCAGTCGCGGGTTTGATGCGAGATATTTGTCTAGGCGGAGTTTAAATGAATCAACGGTGATGCAGTCTATAACGTTTCGGGGAAGCCCATTCCACAAGTTGACAACTCGATTGAAGAAGAAATTCTTAGATTCGTGTGAGTTAAAAGATTTACCAATAATTTTGCAACCGTTTCCCCGCGTGTAATTAGATTTGTCGATAGTGAAGTACTTACTACAGTTCATATTGTCGATGCCTTTGATGATTTTGAACACTTGAATTAAGTCACCTCTTAATCTGCGCTGGGTTAAAGGAAATAGATTTAATTCTCTAAGACGCTCTTCGTATGGTTTGTTCTTTAGGCTAGGTATCATTTTGGTAACTCTACGTTGAACTCGTTCTAGCTTGTTTATATCTTTTTGGTAATAAGGGCACCAGGATTGAACGCAGTATTCCAGAAGAGGGCAGACTAAGGAATTGTAAAGGGTTAGGATAACTTCTTTGGATTTATGCTCAAATGACCTGCCTATAAAGCCAATTATTTTGTTTGCCTTCTTAACAACTTCTGAACATTGTTGACTCGGTTTTAGGTTACTCGATATTGTTACTCCCAGATCAGTTTCTCTGTTTACATTCTTAAGCTGAGTGCCATTCATCGAATAGTTTGCTTTCTCATTTAGGTATCCGATATGTAGTACTTTACATTTATCCGCATTGAAACTCATTTGCCAAATTTGGGCCCAACCTGACAATTTATCTAGATTGTGTTGCATATCGTCAACTTGTTCTTTTGAGAGTACGCTATTTGCAATTTTTGTATCGTCAGCAAATTTTGAGATTGTACAGGTGAGACCCTCATCTATGTCGTTGATGTAAATTAGAAAGAGAATTGGTCCTAGTACCGATCCCTGGGGTACCCCGCTACTTACATTGGTCCATTTAGATGCCTTACCGTTTATGACTACTCTTTGCTTTCTGTCACTGAGCCAATTTTCTATCCATTTCAACACACCGTCTTGTATTCCATGCGCTTTTAGTTTTAGCAGTAAACGTTTGTGGGGAACTTTGTCAAAGGCCTTTTGAAAATCAAGGTATATAATATCTACAGCTTTACTCTCATCGTAGAGGTTGAGGATATCGTGGAAGAAGTCTAAGAGGTTTGTTAAACAGGAACGTTTTTTACGAAAGCCGTGTTGAGTATCTTTAAGTATGTTATTTTCCTCTAAGTGATTTACGAGTCTGTCTCGTATGACCGTTTCTAGCATTTTACATACAACTGAGGTTAAGCTAATTGGACGATAGTTACTGGGTAGGGATTTGCTGCCTTTTTTGAATATCGGTGTTACGTTGGCTAGCTTCCACTGATCGGGCATAGTTCCAGACTGCAAGGATTTATTGAATAGTAATGTCAGTGGTTTGGAGAGCTCATCCTTAGCTTCCTTTAGAACTCTAGGCGAGATTGTATCAGGTCCAGGCGTTTTATTTACCTTGAGTTTATCTAAACAATTCAATACTTCTCTCTCTGTAACGGTGATATTGCTTAGAACATCTGAATTATCAATCTGAATCGGCGATGGTGTAGGGATATCACTGAGGTCTTCTGTTGTAAAAACTGATGCAAAGAAAGTATTGAGGGCATTACTCATTTGTACTTCGTCTTTGGTGTATTCTCCATTTTCATCGACTAACGGTCCAACAGTTGAAGTAACTACTTTTTTCTTTCTGATATAACTATAGAATTCTTTCGGGTTTGTTTTACTTTGATTCGCAATATGTAACTCTAATGTCTTTTTACTTTGCTTAATTAACTTTTTGGCTTTGCGTCGCAGCTCTACAAATTTCAGCCGTTCTTCGTCATTTTGTGAGGGTTTTAATCTATCATTAGCAAATTTGTTAGCAAGCAGGCAGTTTGAAATATCTTTATTCCACCATTTGGGCTTATTATTATGGCCTGGATGCCGTATTTTCGATGGTATGCAGTCTTGCACTGCTTTTAGGTAAGTGGCTTCGAATAAGTGTGGTCAGGGCAACCTGCTTCCACTAATATCACCCCGAGGTTAGTAGTCATATTAGGACACTGCCTTGTATTGTTAGTTCATTAGTATATGTATAAGATATTATTATGTGCAACTCTCTTGGGTTGAGAGTGGATTACCGTTGGCTGGTTTGCGCACGGTTTAGTACTGTCAAGCGCGCGCATAGCCTGTTATGCTCGAAGTACACCTGCACTCTTGTTTCTTTGATGTCTGCTGGTAGCCTATATGTATTTAACTGTTTTGATTATCCAACCCAGCATTGCTAATCCCGGTGTTGGTTTCGAGTTCTCGTAGCTAGTAAGTTACATGATTATTTCAGTTCTACATATTATTCAGAATAGGAGCAGGGCAGTGTGCACCTTAAGCCCTGAGAGGAGCCTGGAAGCGTTTATAGTGCTCTTACCTGGTGTGTCGTGGTGTTGCTTGGTAGAGAGACAAGGTGCATTTGCATTAGTAATTATTTTCGTATACAGTCTCTAAGCAACTGAGGTCCAGATTCGTAACAGTGGCGACCTTGCACAGGATAATCAGAAAAGTACCAGCAGTATTAATAAGATTTATTTTGATCAGAGGATATATATTTTTTTTAGAATAGGTGTCTAGCATTTTATATTTTACTATGTCTGAACAACAAGCAAGAGAGGAGGGGGGGGGGGGGGAGTGTCGTGCCGTTGCACATCACCAGTGAGGAGGATGCGAAAATGTTCCTTCGGAGTTCTCCAGAATGGGAGCAGATGCAGTTGAGATGGGTGGAGGAATTGAGGTTGATTGCATCAGTGTTGGGAGTAGAGGGGTCTCTTCTTACCACGAGGGAAGCATGTCAGCAGTATATATGGCAGTATTATTATGATGTTCCAGAGGAGGCTGAGCCAACAACTGTGCCGGCAGGAGGCTATATCTCACCTGCACGCTCTCCGCCGCCCACATCCAGTCCTCTTAATGATAGCATTGCATCTTCCCAGTTGACATGTCCTACTGTTAATCCCCCGTTGTTGAATGACGAGCCCCTTGGTGTGCCCCAACCTACTCAACCCCATTTTTATCCTTTACACTCTACTCCTGCCGCTGGCTGGGCGGCACAGAACCAGGTTACACCTCCCTGCCCCCCCCCCCATTTATCCCAGCCGGATTTTCTACGATTAAGCCACGTTACCGTCCCGCTTATGTTCCTACACCACGCCCTACTTTTGCCCCGGTAGGGCTATCGAGTGATGCTCTAGTACAACTAGAGTTGATAGAAATTGGAAATGCAGGAGAAAAGAGAAGAGAAAGAGAGAGAAATGCAGGAGAAAAGAGAAGAGAGAGAGATGCAGGAGAGGTTAGAAACACAGAGAATGACAATAGAGTTACAAAGAACCAAAGTTGAGGTAGACGGGGGTAGGTACACAAGGGGACAATTTGGCACGGTACACAGGGAGGAATCTAGCGAGTTAAAGTTGTCTCGTAGCCTGAAGCTCGTTCCCGCTTTTGACGAGGAAAAAGTCACTGAATGGTTCCAGCGATTCGAAAAGAAAGCACGGGAGTTTAAGTGGCCACAGGAACGCTGGGCGGCATTGGTGGCAAATGTTCTCAAGAGAAAGGCGCTCGAGGCATATGATAGAATGTCAGTGGAGGACTTAGCAGGGTATGATAATTTAAAGCAAGCTATCGTTAAGGCTTATGAACTCAGACCAGAAGCCCATCATCTTAAATTTCGTAATGCAAGGAAGAAGCCTAATCATACTCATGTTGAGTTTGCTAAGTACCTCCGTGATTGTTTGTCTCGCTGGCTTTTGAGTGAAAATGTAACCAATTTAAATGAGGCAGTTGAGCTTTTCCTGCTAGAACACTTTACCAACAATGTCGACAAGGAAATTTGCCAAAAGATCTGTGTGAAGCGCCCCGGCAAGCTGTCTGATGCTGCCGTGTGGGCTGACGTTCGAGTGTTGGCAACCAAGGGTTTTACTGATCGTGCCAGATATGCCCCCCCCCCCCACGACTGCACGTGACGAGAAGTACCGAGCAGGTGGAAGTGGAGGGTACAGTAATAGTGGCCCTGGTCCCACACGTAACAATAACGGTGGAGACAAACAGAAATAACAAAATTCAGCCCGACCTGATTCCAGTGTTGTTAGATGTTATGGGTGTAAAGAGACCGGACATATTAAACCAAACTGTCCCAAGGCTAAGTCTGCTGCAGCGCTTGCTAAGCCTGTGTCGTTAGTTGTTGGTATCCAGGGAGGAGGGGATGAATCTTTGTTACTGAGGTTGGAGGCAGACCAAAGGGTTAAGCATGGGGTGGCAACGGCCGTGGAACAGCCTTCCCCCGACAAAGTGTCTCAACTAAGTACCAATGCAGGTCCAGAAGCCTCGCTCGCTTGGTGCCGGGCTTTTGTTCATGAGGGTGAAGTAGAGCTGTGTGGGAAGGTGTATCCAGTCAAGGTGCTTAGGGATTCGGGCGCGAAGCAGTCCTTGTGTTTGAACTTGACGGGGAAGCCTATAAAATCTGACCAGTTTGTGCTATGTCGAGGTGTAAACATTGAGGCCTGTTATAGCCTCGTTCCTGTTCATCTTAGGTGTCCTGTAGTCACAGCGACGGCGAAGATAGCGGTCATGGACACATTACCTGTGGAGGGGATTGATTTTCTGCTTGGAACAGTATGGCAGGGAGTAGAGTCTTTCCGGGAGTAGAGCCGGAGGAGAGGAACAAGGAGGCTAAGAAGCTGCTAATGCCTAGTCCAGGGGAAATGAAACAAATTAATCCTGACGATTGTACATCCTCTGGTGCCCTTGCCAGTGTTCGAGAACCCTTTCACTCGGGTAGTAGTAGATATCGTTGGCCCATTGCCAAAGACATCCCAGGGACATATATATTTGTTAACTATAATGGACATGGCAACTCGATACCCAGAGGCTATACCGTTACGAAATACTTCAGCCCAAACAATCATTAAGGAACTGCTCAAATTCTTCACCAGAATGGGTTTCCCTCATGAGGTGCAAAGTGATCAGGGTACTAATTTCACTTCCAATATATTTCAGCAGTCCCTGAAGGAATTGGGTATCGACCATGTGAAGTCCAGCTCCTACCACCCAGAGAGTCAAGGGGTCCTCGAACGATACCATCAAACTCTAAAATCTATGTTGAGGAAATATTGTGAAGAAACTGGAGGCGATTGGGATAAGGGGGTACATTTTCTTTTGTTTGCCACCCGTGAGGTTCCGACTGAATATCTGGGCTTCTCACCCAATGAACTAGTTTTCGGTCACCAGGTACGTGGCCCTTTGCAGCTATTGCAGGACAGCCTAGTTGGCCAGGAAGGGAACCAAAATCTCCTAAAGTATGTGTCGGAGTTCAAAACTTGGCTGAGATCCTTGTGCGAGTTTGCAGCACAGAATCTAAGAGTGGCTAAAAACACCATGAAAGTATGGTACGATAAAAGAGCCCGTGTGAGGGAGTTTCAGCCGGGTGATGAGGCCTTGGTTCTCATTCCCCTTTTTGGCCAACCTTTATCAGCAAAGTTTAGAGGCCCATATAAAGTAGTAAAAAGGGTGAGTGTTACTGACTACTTAGTGGCTACCCCAGACAGGAGGAAGCCTAAGCAAGTATTTCACATATATATGTTAAAACCCTATCATAGGGCCCCTGACTCCTCTCCTCCAGATTATCCTTCTGTGGCAGTAATAAATGAAAGACCTGTCGACATCCTGGGGCGGGTGATGATGTTCGTAGTCCTTACCAACAGATCTTACAGCAGACTGTCCCAGATCCTGAAGGTATCGATAATGACTTTGACTTGACTTCTGGTCTATCAAACTTTAAATGTAATTCAGTAGCATGGGGGGAATTACCAACACAATTATGTCATCTTCCCTCAGAGAAAGCTAACCAACTAATCCATGTTTTATCCCAGTCTCCCAGTGTGTTCCGTGATACTCCAGGGCTCACTTCATTGGCCGTGCATGACATAGATGTCGGGGATGCAGCACCCATCAAATTATCCCCATACCGTGTCTCACCACAGTGCAGGAGTATTCTGAAAGTTGAATTAGATTTCATGTTGTCAAATGAACTAATTACTAGGGCCATAAGCCAGTGGAATAGTCCGGTCACACTTGTGCCTAAACCAGACGGGAATTATAGATTTTGCATGGACTACAGACAAGTCAATGCCGTAACAAAAAATTATACCTATCCACTGCCACGGATTGATGATTGTATTGACCAGATTGGCACAGCCAGTTATATTAGTAAAATTGACCTTATGAAAGGATATTGGCAGGTGAGGTACCTGAGCAACGGAGATTTCATGTTTTGTTGTAAATAATCAAGCCTTCTGCTGTGAAGTAATGCCTTATGGCTTGAAAAATGCTCCAGCTACCTTTCAGCGCCTAATGAATCAGGTGACTGAAGGGGTACCTGGATGTGTAGTGTACATTGATGATATCCTCCTCTTTTCCCATACATGGGAAGAACCTCTCCAACAAATCAGATTGCTTTTTGCTAATCTTGCTGAAGCAAATCTAGTAGTGAACTTAAAGAAATGCACTTTCATTAAGAGTACTGTCCAATATCTTGGACATACAGTATGACAGGGTCAGGTTGCACCTCCTCAAGCTAAAGTAGAGTCAATTTTAAATTTTCCAACGCCTACCAATAAGAAAGAAATCCAAAGATACTTAGGAATGATTGGATATTACAGGAGGTTTATTTTAAATTTCTTAAGGTTAACAGCACCTTCAACAGATCTTCTCCGAAAGGATATGAAGTTTGAGTGGCCCTCCGAATGTGAGGAAACTTTCAGTGCTACCAAATACATTCTATCTAGCTATCCTGTTCTCCGTGCCCCTGATCTTTCTCCCTAGCTGTTGATGCAAGTAATACAGGGGTCGGAGCAGTGTTATTCCAGGAGGATGACTGTAATGTATTGCATCCTGTTTGCTATTTTAGTAAAAAGTTAAATTCTGCTCAACGTAATTACTCTGTAATAAAAAAGGAGCTGTTAGCATTGATTTTGTCACTCCAATACTTTAGTGTTTATGTTCAATCTGCCCCTGGTTTCATCACTGTATATACTGACCATCACCCATTAAAGTTTTTGCACAAGTTCCGAAACAAGAATCAAAGACAGACCCGGTGGAGCTTGTTGCTGCAGGAGGACGCCTTAGACGTCAAACATATTAAAGGTGTCCAGAACGTGCTAGCAGATTGTTTGTCACAAATTTAAAATATTGTCATATACTTTCCTTCTCTTGAACTCTTTTCTAGCGGGGGAGGTATGACATCCGAAGAGACCAGGATGTTATGTGGCAGACAACAAGCAGTGATCCGCGACTTTACTACTGAACCTCGTGGAGCATTTTCTCTTTCTTTCTACCTTCAACCCTGCCTACGTGACGAGAGAGAGAGAGAGAGAGAGAGAGAGCGCTGGCCTACGTGACTATCATCACATTCCAAAGTATGGTTATATAGCAGGAGAGTGCTGAAAATACGATATAATATATACGTGATATTTCTGCCAGCACAGCCTGTACTCTTCATACTTTCCGTCCTAATCTCTCTACCTGTGTTCCCGCCTCTAAACTCGTTCAGAATTCGCTTATATGTCGCATATTTGGTCTATATGCGGCATATTCCTTGGTATATGGGTGGCCTACATATGTACACATATGTACACATACTCTACATAGCATAACAGTGCTCAAAATAGGATAAATACGCAGAATTACGCCCTAACCCACCCTCCCCTCCCTCTCCTCCTACCTCCTGGGTGCGTAAAATTCACCCGGGAAATCTTGCCGCGCGATGACAATCTGGCCGTGCAATGCCATTCGCTCCAATTTTTTCAACTACGGACCGCCCTCCCTCCCAGGCATTTTTTGTAGGGTCAAATATATATGGCTTGATGCGCGCGAACATTCCCTACACGTTGATGTACTTTTCATCGATATTTGGAAGGGTCGCTCAAATCGTCATACCTCTGCACAGGGATGCCTGTATACTATTGGGGCTGCGCAGAGGAGAGGTTAATTAACCAGAAGTATGTCGGAAACATAGCCTCATTTCATTAAAGATTTTGTGATTGGAGAGACATACATTTTGGATTGGAGTTAAAATTTATTATTAGATACATTTTTGTAATTAGATATAATTCTGTGATTGGATATTGACTAATGGAGATTTGATGTGTTTTTTTTATTTTGTAGGGTGTATGCTAGTACCTCTACCTCACTAATTTATCTGTTAATATTTAAATGACTTGATGTAAAGCTATTGTCATTAATAATTAAGCATTGTAAGAAGTCCTATAAATTATATTGTAACTTAAGCCTACTAAGCTATACCTTCATTTTATACTTTAAGTGAAATCAGAACGAATACAACACGATCCTGAAATCTTATAATATTAATTTCTTTCATTACTTATTTTGTTTAATTGTAAAATTCTATTTATGTTTATAAATACAATCCTATTTTATATGTGGCTTTGCTATCTTCCCTTACCATCTATCATGTTGATTAAGTAAAAGTCTTTCAGTAAAAAGATAAATAAGATAAATAGCTAACAAGAGCACAATAATAATATAAGAGAATAACGAGATAAGAGAAAAAGAGTAAAATATAATCAGAACTAAATTAAGTCTATATAAAAAGATCTTAATAATATTCTGACTTTAAAGATGATCCAGATTAATTACTTTAGTATATAATTAATTTATAATTGCTTAAAAGTCCTTACTTACAGACCAAGCTTTTCTCTATTCGTAATTAGTAGCCTACTTAATAATTATTAAACATCAAAATAATTCTACAACTTAAAATAGTTTCATGATTAAATCTAATTGAAGTGTATCAGAGTATAAACGATAACTGTCCCAACAGCTAAAGGAAAGCAAGTAACAACAGAACAAACCCTGGGGGTAAGGGAATAGAATATGCCCCATGTGCCTTCTGCGTGTCGTAAGAGGCGACTAAAGAGGTTGGGTCGGTGGGTTTGCGATGCCCACCCGGAAAAAATACCTAAGCAAAGAAAAATGAACGAACAGCCTCGGATGCGGACGGAACCTATGTTGACGAACCACGACCGACTAAGGACATTCCTTCGGACATTCTGAGAATGGCTACATGGAATGTTAGTGGCATGAATGATGGCACAAAAGAGAGAGAGGTTCTGGAAGTGCTAGTGAATGCCAGGCTGGATATATGTGGAATGACAGAGACCAAATGGAAAGGTTCAGATGTGAGAGAGTGGGAGTGTGGAATGGGTGTGTGCTGGAGTGAGTGAAGGAACAGCGAGAGAAGGTGCGTGTTTGTTTGTAAGTAGCAAATGGAAAGAATGTGTAAGAGAGTATGGGTCTGTGGGTTCAAGGATTGTGTGGGTGAGAATGAAAGTAGGAATACAAACGTGGGTGATTGTGTGTGTGTATGCTCCGACAGAGGATAAACTTGAAAGAAAGAAAGAGGAGTTCTGGATGAATGTGGAGGCGTGCCTGGAGAATTTTGACAAGAACGAAAGAATATTTCTGATTGGGGATATGAATGGTAAGGTGGGTGATAGGAAAGTTGAGGGAGTGGTGAGAGGGTGGCGGGTACCATCAGAGGTGAATGGGAATGGTAGTGCACTTGTGGACGTATGTGTGGGGAGGAGGCTGTGGATAGCCAACACCTTCTTCCGACACAGAATGATCCACTGGTACACGTGGAAACGGGTGTGGACGATGGAGGATGAGACATTGGTGGAACGAAAGTCATTATTGATTATGTATGTGTGGATGAACGAATGAAGACATTTGTGATGGATGCTAGGGTGTATAGGGGTATTGGAGGGGGTCTGTCTGATCATTATGTAGTGGTAGCTAAGGTTAAGATACAAAAGAAGTGGGTGAGGAGAGATGGAGGGAGGCGAGAGGAGGGTGGAATGGTGAGGAGGGTGGAGAGATTGCAGGAGGAGGAAGTCAGGGAGGAGTACAGGAGAGCAGTGGAAAGACGACTAGGTGGGTACGACCTGGAAGTTATGGAGGAGATGAGCAAGGTGTTTAACCCGGCAAGTGCTGGAAGACTCATAAGAGTTTCCCCGGGCGACTGCGGGAAGACTCTTAAGATCCTGGGCCTAAAAAAATCCATTTAAAACACCCCATTTTTTGCCCCTGGGCCATGGCCAAATATCACTCCTCCACATCCCCTCCTTCCCCACTTTCCTCCCCTCCTTCAGTTATCACCTATTTTCCCTGTTATTCCCTTATTCTGTGGTCTATTTTCGTGCTAACATTAGCGAGTTGGTAGCAGGGCGTTGTCATCACTGTTACCAAGCATGGGAAAGAGCGAGAGAGAGACTATTGCGTAACAGTGTCTCTCCAGACAAGGGGAGGGAGGTTGCCTCAGCCATACATTATGTAACTCCCGGCCTGTATCGCGAATTTTGACCATCCAAACGCTGTTTCCACTTGTTTTATTGCTGTAACAGGTTAATACCTTTATAATCACTATAATAGGTGCATATGGATAAGTATTAATGCTATTTATAGTAAAATAACGATGTTAGTGATGGGAACAGCTCAAATACGTGCGCACAGGAGTGTGGTGTCTCATACCCCCCATGCGCACGTCTTAGGTTAAGGATGAGATCTGTGCAGCATGTGAGGAGGTGTATGGAGTGAGGAGAAGAGGGAGGGGAGTGAAAGGTACAGCATGGTGGACAGAAGAGGTAAGAATAGCTGTGGAAGAAAAGAAGAAAACATATAGAGAGTGGTTGGGTAGTAGAGGGAATGAAGATTTCGAGAGACAGAAATGAGTGAGGTACGTGGAGAGTAAGAAGGTGGTGAAGAGAGTAGTGAAGGAAAGTAAGAGAAGAGTAGATGAGAAATTTGGAAGGAATCTGAGTGTAAAATGGAGGGAGAGTAAGAAACTGTTCTGGAAAGAAGTCAAGAAAGTTAGGGAAGGTAGCAAGGGAAACAGTATGGGTGTGAATGATAAGAATGGGAGAATGCTAGCCGAGAAGCAAGAGAGAGTCAAAAGATGGAGGGAGTACTTCAATGAGTTGCTAAATGTAAGGAATGAAGAGCCAGCAAACATAGCTGGATATGGTATGGGAGGGGGAAGAAGAGAAGTAGTGGAGGAGGAGGTGGGGATCAGGAGGTCAGAAGTGTGGGAAGCCATGAAAAGAGTGAAGTTGGGGAAAGCACCAGGAACAGATGGAGTGTGTGGGGAAATGTTGAGGTATGGTGGTGAGATAGTGATCGAATGGGTATGGAAAATGTGCAAACTAGCATGGGAGAAGGGGAGTGCACCTGAATACTGGAAGACTGGCATAATAGTCCCCCTATATAAGGGCAAAGGGGAAAGAGGACAGTGTGGTAACTACCGAGGAATATGTCTTCTAAGCGTAGTAGGGAAGGTATACAGTAGGGTAGTGATTGAGAGAGTGAGAGTGAGAATGGAGATATGGATAGGCGACGAGCAGGGAGGTTTTTAGGAAGGGAAGAGGATGTGTAGATCAGATTTTTACCCTGAATTGTGTTGTGGAGAAATATCTGGAGAAAAAAAAAAAGGTGTATGTTGCCTTTATGGACTTGGAGAAGGCCTATTAGTCCATGAGCCAAGACCCGAATTTTGGGATATCGGTACCACCCGGGGTGACTAATTCTCTTAGGTGATTTTAGCTTGCTACATGTCTCTAGTTTATGTTTTGATATGATAGCCCTTGCACATTGGTAGCTTAATGGTCGTTATCACTTCTTGAATAGACATACCCTACCGAAAATTCCGAAATTTTTTAAAATGTCAAATTTGGGGACAGGAATGCCTAAATGTCAACAAAATGCATATAGTAATTGTCACATTTAATACAAGTCCTGTAAATACACACTAAGCATGCCATGGGCTTGTACATACTATTATGGCAAATTACTACTCCTAAATATCATCTACGTCAGACTCGGAATCTGACTGTTGTGCCACCGGCTCTTCTTCAATAGCCTTGTTCTGACATGTCTGTAACCTGCACATGTCCGTGCATTTTAGACCATTGCTGAGGCAAGTACACTTAGGGAGTTCGCATGACCGCACACACTTGCAAGACAGTAGCTGCATAACAGCATCTGGTGCTGGTGAGCCTCGCATCCAGTTGACGGCAAGCTTACCGTCCTCATCTGTCATCCAACCGCAGTCTGTTGGGTTCGCAACAAATGGCTGGCTCTGAAGACTTCTCCTCCAGATCGCAGCCTGGTAGTTTGCACGCAGTGCATGCATGAAGAGGCAGTCCTCACAAGGAGGGAGTTGACTTGACTCTACCTCTCCACGTCTTGCACAGAACAGCTCATACCGAAGCTTGTTTACCTTAGTTGTGTGGGTAGATGGTAGGTACATGTGGCAGGTGATTTCCTGTAGCTTCTCAAAGAGTTCAGGAGACACTTCCCATGAGCGTCCAAGTTCGTGAAAAGCATGCTGGTATGTCTTGTCCATCTTCACCTGCTTGAGTGTCGTCATCTTCCCTCGGCCAGCGAATGCACTGACGGTATCACAGCCTGTAAAGGCATGCATACCAATCAATGAATCACACACGCTGCCTCCCAGTGTGCGGCTCAGTGTGGTGATATCCAGGAATCTTGTCCGGTTCTTCGTCCCGCACTTCTGGAACAGATGGGATGGGATCTTGTGGCACATGCCAAGACACAACACCATGACGTCTGTATCTTCTGCAGTGATGATGACAGACTTGTTCCCAGATTCTGCTGCATGAAGTGCATGGAGAAGAAGGCGTGTGTCTGCTTCTTCTTGAGTTGACTTAAGCTCAGGAGCCTCTTCCCACTGCTCTTTGGTGATCTTGAAGCAGCGCTGCTCACATGTGACATACAGCTCCTTGTCCTTGAGCTTCTCCCTGTGCTGTGGTGCCTTCCATTCTTCTACCAAGAACTTGATAAGACTTGCCTTGTTGGAGGAACTACCGAGTAACTTTCTCCACTGCTGGATGTTGTGCCCAGGTTGAATGTTCTTGAAATGAATTCCTGTGCCTGCACTTCTTTTGGCTCGTTCTGCATCCTTGATGGATGTCTCCTTGTAGATATCAAACACAACATCAATGCGCCTGCTCTTAGCACCTTCATGAACAGCGTGACTCAGTGCTGTACCTGCAAGCTGTGAAAAAGTTTTGTCGTTTCCCTTCAGTTTGTGGACCAGGCTCATCCCATCAATTATGGTAGCAGAGGGCTCGGGTATCACTTCTGCAGGAGAAACATTCCTCTCTAACTCCTTTGCGAGGGCAGCCTTGTTGGTCTTGCGGAGAGACCCATCACCGCTGGCAAGTGCCCAAGGCAAAGGCCCCAGGGGATGAGCCAAGACATCACTCATTTTGAGCTTTCTGTTCTCGGCAACAAGGATCATCTGGCCAAATAGGTTCCTGTCAGCCTTTAAGATAACCTCCTTGGCATGGTCTTGTGAGCGTGGCTTCATTCTGATGTTAGTGAACGTTCTCAGTTTCGTCTTCGTCATCGTGTCATGAAACTGTATAGTTGGCGTATCGATCTCCAGGCGCTCTTCCTTGAAGGCTTGATATGCATCCTCTCCTATTCTGTAGGCCCCTAGAAGGTCTTTGACAACTTCTGGTGGTGCCATAGTCGCAGTTGACAAACTGACAAGATCTTCTTGCTCTGCGTTGAAGGGGTTCAACCAGCTGGTCTCCATCAGTTGAACTAAAGATTGGACATCGGCCTCATCTCTTCTAATCCTGGGCATCTGTAGGTCTGGGTGGCTGAAGTCAGTATACTTTTGGCCTACTACCATAGTCCTGAGCTGCCTTAAGTACCTGCTGCGATACTCCGATGTCAGGTAGTACCTGGCGACAGCTCCGCCTTTCAGGCTGAAGCCTTTTGTGCCCCCTGGTGTCTGGGTGTCTTTGTTGATCGTCTCTTCGATTGTCTGGTCCACAGGGATCCGTCCAAAGGGATTCTTGCTACCGATCTGGACCGAAAAGCCACCTTGCATGAAGTGTTCATGGACCTCTGGGTGTTCAATGGGCAGTCGAGACATCAAGGCATAGTAGTAGGTTAGGAACCGGGCATAGTTCACTTTGTCATAGGCAAAACACCACGGTATCATCTGTCGGATTGCTCCTAGGTGGAGCATCCAGTTGCCTTCTCTGGAGGCTCGAATTAAGTCCAGCATGATCTCAACCATGTCCAGGTATGACATCCAGAATGCTGAGAGGTTGTGTTCATCTCTGAGGGTCTCAAGATAAACTTGGAAAAGCTTCATGATATGTGTGCATGATTCACTCTCCATCAGCTCTTGAAAGAGTCCCTGAGACACATTGCTGTGAAAGCTGTTGATGTCCTTCAGTGTTTCATCTAGATGGTGTATGTCCCTTGAATGGTTTTCTTCTAGCCATGAAAGGAAGCCTTTCCATGCAAGCCTCATCAGTGCTTCATACACGAGCTTGTGTAGTCTCACTGCTCTGTTGTACCTCTTGCCGTTCATCACTCCTGACACTGATCCTTCTGCGATGATACCTGATTCCACACACAGATCTCTAAGACCTGCATCTTGAAACCTCTTTCCTATGGTGGAGATGAGATTACAGATTGTGTGGAAGACGCCCATCCTGATGATAATGTTCTTGAACTTCTCTTGTTTCCAGATAACTTCGGCAGCTTTGGCATAGAGTGCTTGATCAAACACGCACACAATCTTGTTAAGCTGTAAGGACTGCATGATAGCATGCGTTTGTTCCAAGATTTCATTAACGGTGGACATTTCTGTTGCGGGAGCATTGATAGTGGGCAGGTAGCTTACAGTGTCCTGAACCACTGCAATGTCTCTGCGCATTTTGATGTTGAACCCAGTCCAACTGCTGATGGACTGGTCCTCATGGTCTGACATTCGAGTAAGAAGCCAGATATGGTTCTTTGTCTTTGAATCCTGGACTTCCTTGGTAGTGTCGACATACGCAGTCTCAATCCTAGGTGGCCCTGCCCGCCGCCCAACATTGTATATTGGCAGCATTGATGATGTCTGAGTGATGCTTCTTATCTTGGACTTGGTAATCTCTGGCAGGACTTTCTCTGGCACAGAGCCTGCAACCTTGGACTGGACAGCAATGCCATTGACTCTATGAGAAGTACCTGCTCCACTTAGGGTCTCTTCAAGTCGGTCAATGTTATCCCAGGCCAGGGTTGTGAACACACCAGGGTAGATGTTTGCTGGCAGTGGAATGTCATCCTTTGAGCATTCCAGCTTCTGGATACAAAGGGCTGTATCGATCTCCTCAAACATTGAGTAAGACACACAGTGACCAAGACGATTCAGAGTTCGGATCAGTTCTGTGTTTCCTGTCAAAGACTTTACAGCATTGGTCAGCAGTACGTGCTTGGGTGGTTTTGTCTTGCCACTGGTAACAGCAAAGACCAAGTCACTGCCAAAGGAAGTGGCAAGACGTTGAGCTCTTTCAGAGGGAGTTTCACACTCACACTCTCCTGTCAGCAGGGTGTGCAGGAATTGAGTGACTGCTGCAGGAATGACATTCTGATCTGTATCGGGAGGCCATGGCTGACTCACATCTTGTTTATTGATCTCATTCCTCAGCTGCATTCCTGCTTTGGTTAAGACATCTTCAGAGTTAGCTGCTCTTGCTTCTTGCAGGTCTTTTGCCATTTTGTGTGCTTGCCGGGCAAGGTCGTCCATTGAGAGGCTGCGTGGATAGATTAGAAGCTTTCCTTTCTCATCTGGGACAAAGCGTAGTGATTCTCCAAACTCGGTTTCAATCTTTCGGCGAACATGTTTCTTTGTCGCTGGTTTCAGTTGGATAATACCACGGGACATCATGGATCTCTCAAGCCTAGATGTGAGGTTTGTCATAGGCAGTACCTCTGGGTTGGGGAATAATTTGGTCCTTATATACAAGCAGAGTTCCTCGAGGGCTTCTGTCTCAACCTCTTCGTAGCGTGCTTCCTCGCTTTCTTCCTGATTTTCACCTGCACCCGACCTGGCGGCCGCTGGGAAATCATCTTTTGTGAAGAGTTTGTAGCACGACTTGTGGTAGTGACCCTCTGCAGCAACAAGGTCTCTGCTAACTAAACCAAGGATTCTCTGGTTGAGTTTCCTTATTGCTGCTCTGCGAATCTTCTCATCTGCTCGTAGCTCAACACACTGTATGAGTGGCTCCCTTGTCTTTGTTGTTTTTATGTACTTGCTTGACTTCTCGCAGAAGATACATACTTTGGCATACACCCTGCTAGTACTAGGGGCATCCCTTGATGCCCTCCTCCTGGGGTCGACGCTTGCTGATTCTATCTTGACACCCTTGGCAAGGATAGAATCCAGTGACTTCTTCATTGTAAAGAGACTACGACATTTACGGTGATAATGTATGTGTGGTATTCCTCCTTCTTCAAGGCCCTTGGCTGCTTCCAGGACTGGATCATGCTGCCTGATTTCTGCAGCCCTGAGCAATGTGTTCCAGGAGTCCAAATCCTGTGGTGACACCAGAGCATCGCTGTCATCATCAGAGCAGTGGATGATACAGTCGATCCGTGCTCTCTTCCTCGCAGATGGTTCCATCCTGCCGTCAAACAGTCGACACACACCTGCAAAAAATATCACCATTAAACCATGAACAAACAAACACATTACATGGAAACCACTCTACATATGTTTGCTCCTTCCAATAATAAATTATCCCCAAAATATAACAAAAAATACCCAAATATGAAATAAACCCCTAAATATGGAGAAACTTGAAATACACATCGGAATAATTCTTGTAGAGAATCAAATAAGCTACAAGAGCTGTTGGAATATATTTTTCAATGTTCCCCATATTTAAGGATTTATTCTAGATTTAGAGGAAAATACCCAAAATATAGAGTATATTCCGAAATATGAGGAAATTTGAAAAATACCTAGGAACAACTCTGGTAGAGAATATAATTCTACATAGGTGTTCAAAGTTTCGCGATGATTGTGAGATGGATTTTAAAGAAAATGAGGAAAACGCCGAGCGTCACGCTAAAAATCTTTATTTTTGGGTAGCGCCCCTATTGCATCAAAAAAATTAGACTAAGCTACCAGTGCGAGAAGGCTATCATATCTTAATGTACTTACAGTCACTCTATAAACATTTTAGTACCATTCGTGTTTAGTCACCCCAGGTGGTACCGATATCTGGCCTGGCTCATGGACTATATGACAGAGTGGATAGAGAAGGTTTGTGGAAAGTACTTAGAATATACGGAGTAGATGGCAAGTTGCTGAAAGCAGTGAAGAGCATGTATAAGGGTGCACAGGCGGCAGTACGTGTGGAGAGTGAGCAGAGCGAGTTCTTTGACCTGAATGTTGGTTTGAAACAGGGGTGTGTGATGTCCCCGTGGTTGTTTACTGTATATATGGATAGAGTCATGAAAGAAATACTATCAAGAGCAGTGGATGTTGGTGTATCGCTGAAAAGGAAGGGAATTGAGTGGAAGCTACCTATACTGCTGTTTGCGGATGATACAGTTCTGATGAGTGATAATGAATGGGAGTTGCAGGGTCTGGTAAATGAGTTTGGAACAGTGTGCGGAAAACGGAATTTGAAGGTAAATGCGGGGAAGAGCAAGGTTATGGTCTTCGAAAGGGGTGAAGTCACAGAGTGTGAGGTGAAGCTGAACGGTCAGGCTATGGAGATCGTCAACTCTTTTAAGAATCTGGGCAGTGTGTTGAGTAAATATGGGACTATGGATGAAGAAGTGCGGGAGAGGGTACAACAGGGGAAGAGGGTTGTAGGAACGCTGAAAGCAGTAACAAGAAATAGGGTGGTCAGTATGGAAGTGAAGAAGTCCTTGCATGACAGTGTGGTAATCCCGACACTGACTTACGGAAGCGAAGCTTGGACGTTGGTTGAGAGACTCAGACCAAGAGTGAGAGCAGTGGAAATGAATTACCTAAGAAGTGCGTGCAGAGTTACATGGAGGGATAGACAGACTAATGAGGAAGTAAGAAGGAGGTGTGGTGTGGAGGTAGATGTGCTGGAAAGTGTGAAAAGGAACAACTTGAGATGGTTCGGCTATATGGAACGTATGGAAAGCGAGAGAATGACTAAGAGGGTGTACGAGAGCGAGGTGGAGGGACAGAGAGGGAGAGGTAGACCGAATGAGAGGTGGAAGGATGGAGTGAGGAAGTATATGAACGAAGGCGGTGCTGGTTGGGGGGTGGGGCGTTGACAGACCAGGGACAGAGGTGCATGGGGGTGGTTCGTTCGTGGTCATCCCTTCGGGGATCGCGGCGTCAGGCAATAGATAGATAGATGATTAAATCTAATTGAAGTGTATCAGAGTATAAACGATAACTGTCCCAACAGCTATAGGAAAGCAAGTAACAACAGAACAAACTTTAATATGTTAAGTTCTATTGGCCTTCAGCTGTTTGATACCCTTTCATATTGTCTGTTATATCTAGTTTTATTTAGTTAACCACTTTTGATTCAAGATACGTAACAATATATATACCGGTATATATTGTTGTACTTAAATTTCTAAGTTCAAGCACACTACTGAGGTGGGGGAATAATTCGACAGTTGCTAGAGTTTGTATAGTTTATTTAATAGAACGAACTCTAAATCTAACTACTAGTCCAATAACCTACTTCCTGTTCTGGTCGAAATGAGTTCAGTACGCGAAGTGAATATGACGTACCATGATAGATGGTACGTTGGAACCCCAGAGCTCCCGCACATACTATTCGGATGCCCGCTATTCAGGTAATGCCTCACTTCGACTGAGATACATCGTAGGTTACCAGACTGAATTTATAATGATCGCCGTGCCCTTCGATGTCTTCTAAGAGACCTGGGGCTCTGACTCAAACTACTACTAATTTCTTAATCCTAAATGCAAGTGGACAAATAATATATATTTCCATATCCGCTTCCGAAACCCCAAATGGCTAACCCTTTCTCGGGCATTACGAACACCATCTCTGCTCATACAATAGCCCCTCTGAATACAACACTGGCCCGTGGGCCGTTTAACTCTCTATAAAGCATATAATCTTTAACTCACATTTCCCTTACAACACCGAACGCGTAGTCCGTTACACATGAACATAAAAGCTTTGCAATACAATAGTACACCTGAATACAACACTAGCCCGTAGGCCGTTTAAGTCTCTATCAGAGATATAATCTTTAACTCTTAGTTCTCTTACAACACCGAACGCGTAGTCCATTACACATGAACATAAACTCTTTGTTAGTACAATATTACACCTGAATACAACACTGACTTGTAGGCCGTTTAACTCTCTATCAGGGATGTAATCTTTAACTCTTAGTTCTCTTACAACATCGAACGCATAGTCCGTTACACATGAACATAAACTCTTTGTTAATACAATATTACACCGGAATACAACATTGCTCCCCGGACAATATATCTGGTAGCTTCAAGAGCCGGATACGCCCTTACGTTACTTTCTATTTCAAAAGACGGCCCGGCAGGCCCAATCTTAACGGTCACTCAACCGAGCTAGGAAGTAGCAAGAGTAATCATGAATTTCCTTTATCGATGATAAGTTACGTTAAACATATTCGGACTAGTGTCCCTTCAATATAATTCGGACGTGTGTCCTTGCAATATAATTTCGGACGTGTGTCCTTACAATCTAATCCGGACGTGTGTCCTTGCAATATAATTCCTATAACCCTAGCTGAAGCTCATCTCTAAAACAACTATTCACTATTTTCCCCTGAATCCAATAGTTGTTATTTAATCTCTGTCCCTCTTACGTTACTTAAAGAACTTCCTATAAGATCCTAAATACTTGGTAGCTAATGGCTTGGAGCCCTTTCTATCAATAAACACTAGTTACACATAACACATCATCCTTTTATTCTATTTCTTAGTCAAGTCAAATTCTCTTTCGTTTGTTCTATAAGAACACATATTTTTATTGAAGATCCACCGAATTAGTCAAATTCCCCTCTCTCTTTTTCTTGGTTCCTCTGCGGGCCCAATATGGGTCCTGATTAAGAGTCTGTTGCTCGTGGTGGGCGTTCTGGCTGCACTACCACCTCAAAGCTGGCCAGTAGTGGTCTTGGAGGTTGTCACTCTAAGCCATCTCCTGTCGTCCTGGATGAAGTTGCTGGCTGCGGGTGTGCAGGCATGCAATATGGCGACAGGCCCAGGGATACTGATGGTGTACCCTCCGGGTTGGTGAGAGTGATGCAGGACTCGAGTGCTCTGCTACTGGAACTGTTGTGTGGGCTGGAAGGCTACTGTGGTGATCGCCTTGGTTCCTGGTGTGCCCGCAGGAGGCTGGGAGGAGAGGTGTTTCTTCCTCGAGGCGTGGTGCCCGTCTGACCCCGAGCGGCTCTCGTCCCCTTCCCTTTATAGGGGGGACCGGCGCGCTGATTGGCTGCCCTGCTTCGCGCTGCCAATTGTGCTTTAGCAAGCGTGACTTGCAGTTTAGACTCAGTCCTCTCTCTCTCTTCTTCTCCAAAGTAAGTGCCAGGAAGTTGATTGCCTTTGTCATTTAGTGGCTTACGGGAGTCAGATGCTGGCACTAAGTTGTCTGACAAAAGGCGAGTAGAAGATCCAGTACAAGGAGCGATTGAGGTAGATGTAGGAGGGTCACAGTTGGTCATGCCGGGAATTTGGATGGATGTGGCCAAAAAAGTTTGACACGGAGAAGCGCCCTGATTGGTCGGACGCTTTCCTACTTTATCATCCCCTGTGAAGTTAAGGCGAGCTCCTGATCGCCGTAACACAACCCCCCGAAAGTCATGGCCCTGATTCTGCCACTCCACCCTTCCTCCATGCTCACACAGACATTTGTGTAGCTGGATTGCAGAAGTTTGGTTTCCCAGGGCCGTTTTGGCCAACAAGATTTGGTCGGGTTTATCCAAAAGGAGCTTCAAAGCCCGGGTGGTCTGTACTCGGTGACCTTTCCCGTCGACGACAGCGATTAGACGACGGAGTCGATAGTGGGGTTCAGTGGGGTGAGGCATGGTGCCTTTGAACTGACCAGCTCGCACCTCAGGGGTCGCATTTATACTCTTGTCCGGGTACCGGATTGGTGGACGACTAACCCTACCACTTCGGGTAATGGTTTCTGCAGGGCCCATTGGTGGAGGGATTAAAGTCTGTGGTTGATTCATACAACCCGCCGGTTTTTCTTTTCTTTCACTCAACCTAAGTAACGACGAATCTAGTGAAATTTTATCCCCAGGAAACACGGTCTCTTCATTCTCTTCCCCATCAAAGCTTTTCCCTTCATAACTCACAGTATCCGACAACACGCTTGGGGTAACTGAAATGTGACCGTCTGGGACCGTAGACTTATTGCGACGACTTGGTGTGAAATATTCTGGGTCACCACCTGTAGCCCCTTCTTCAGTCCCCGAAAGACTCCCATTAGGTTTACTTCCGAAAGACCACCAGAATGGTATTTCCTCAGTATTTTGGCTGCCGCCCTGACTACCACCCCGGTGACGGTCATTTACGTCGTTATGTGGGAGCCCTTCCCCAAATTCTGTTTCTTCCTCACTTTCTTCCCCCTCACTCCAGTCACTTAAGTCAGTGGGTAGAATACCTTCGTACCTTCTTGTATGACGTATGTGTGTGGCCGAGACGATACCCCCGTGATGCACAAACAACACCTGATATGGCCCTTTTATTTCAACAATCTTAAAAGGGCCCTCATATTTCTCTTCGAGTTTCCCTGTCGGGTGGGATCATGTTTCCTTACCAGAATATATGATTCCCCCCGGTAATATGGGTTTTTAAGATCAAGTTTAGGAGGTTGTTGTTGCGTCACACACGTATGAATTTGTCGTTTTCGCCCCTCCTTTACTTTCAAATACTGTTCTGGTTGTGAGTATTTGGTGAAATGGATCGGATAGGTAAAGAATCGTTCCTGAGGCAATTCTGGAGCGACTCCGAAAATAATATCGTAGGGAGAGTACCCGGTAGTTCTACAACTCGTGGTATTCACCCCCCAGACAATTTCAGGCAAGAGTTCTGGCCAGCTCCTGGATATTTCTTCCCCTTGAGAGCTCAGACTGGCCCGTACACAGTTAGCTAGTACCCTGTGGTTCCTTTCGCACACCGCGTTTCCCTGAGGATGATACGGAGACGTGTGTTGGATCTGGTAGCCCAAATGCTGCCAAATGGCATTATTGAACTCTTTCCCCCTGCCACTCAAAAGACAGCCTGGGATACCATACACAAAGATCACTTTTTCCAGGATAGTTTGAGCCACGGTTTCAGCCTTCTTGTCCGGAAGAGCACAAGCAACCGTATATTTAGAGAAGACGTCAACACAGGTCAAGATGTACCTTTTTCTCGTCTGTCGGGGGAGGGGTCCCATAATGTCCACTGATAATTTCTCCCATGGTTTTCCTGCCGAAATGTGTCCAGGCAACTGTTTAGGTCCTCGACCATCTTTCCCTCTCTGACACCCCAAGCAATTTTGCACGACTTCCTTCACAATTTGGTCGGCTCTCGGGGCCCAGTACCTTTCATTGAATTGTTTAAGGACTCGAGACTGTCCCAAATGAGCCCCCTTTCCCTCTTGACCGTATATGATTTGTATCATGTGCTTGGCCTCAAGATAGTCCAACACCACCCAATCATCCTTCGAATCCCACCAGGCTCCCTCAGAAAATTTTACTTTGTCATTACATCCCGGACTAGTTGGTTTCTGTCCAAATGAAGGGGTTTGAACGAGGGCCACCGGCAATCTAGATAGGCCATCGGCATTAGTGTGCAATTTCCCCGGTCTGTGTCTAATTTCAAAGGAATATTCTTCTAAGATCCCCTTCCACCGAACAAATAAGCCATCTTCCATTTTCATCTTTCGGAGCCATTGTAGGCTATGGTGGTCCGTAATAACCTCAAACTGGACCCCGGCTAAATAGGGACGGAAATACTGCACAGCCCAGACTAAAGCTAGACATTCCTTTTTGGTAACACTGTAATTTTTTTCGCCCTTGTTAAGCGTCCGGCTGGCGCATGCCACTATGCCCTCTTTCCCACCAACTTTTTGGGCCAGGACAGCGCCTAGTCCTTCATCGGAAGCATCAGTATACAACTGAAAAAGCTTGGTGAAATCGGGATGACAGACTTTAGGGTTAGAAGTGAGTTTGTCTTTCAAATGATCGAAAGCGGTTTGACAATCCTCATCCCAGTCAAACTTCCGCCCTTATTCCAATCTCTTGGTCATGGGTCGAGCAATTTTCGAGAAATTTGGTATGAATCTCCGGTAATACGACGCCATCCCCAGGAATGCTCGGATCTCTCTGACAGTAGTAGGAGGTGTAATTTCTGAGATCGCTTTGACTTTAAGGGGGTCCGGTTGGATACCTTTTTTTGAAACTACATGCCCTAGGTATGCTACTTTGCGTGCCCCTAGTTGGCATTTAGACGGCTTCAATTTTAGTCCCGCCCTCCTAATTCTCTCCAGCACCTCTTGTAGTTGGATAATATGTTCTTCCCAGCTATTTGAGAATATAATGATGTCATCTAAGTAAGCTAAACAAGTTTTCCATGCCAACCCCCTTAGTACTTCGTCCATGACCCTAGTAAAACTGGCTGGCCCATTACAAACTCCAAATGGCATAACCGTGAACTGATAAAGTTTCCCCTCGCTCGTAGCAAAAGCGGTTTTCTCCTGGTCCTCTGGTCTAACTGGAACTTGCCAATAACCACTTTGTAAGTCTAAGGTGGAAAACCAGGTTGACCCATTTAATGATTCTAGCGAGTCATCACTGCGAGGTAGGGGTTGGGTGTCTTTAATGGTGACATCATTTAATTTCCTATAATCTACACTGAACCTAGTGGACCCATCTTTTTTATTTACCAAAACTACGGGAGATGACCACGGACTGTAAGATTCCACTACGACCCCTTGTTTTAGCATCTCCTCTACTTGTTCTTTTTCCTGTTGCTTCATGAAAGGATTTTTTTGTCAGTATGGTTGTCTAATAGGGGGCCCTTGAGTATGGATCTCGTGGGTATGTCAGGTTCGGGCGGAGCCGTGGTCCCCTTCATCTTGAGCAAAGATGTCTCGGTAAGACCAGAGTAATTCATGCAAAGTAGTGGCCTGGTCGGACGTGAGTTGTTCCGGGATTTCTGGTAAGTTAACAGGTCCGTTTGTTCCAACGGTGGTGGGTTGTGCGGGTGTAACTTGTCCTAAAAGTGTTCCCTTCTGATAACTGATCGTCTCGTCGCCAAAGTTAGCAAGGACTAGTTTCCTCTGCTCGGCAGTAATAAGGGTGGGGGATATCCTTACTTTACTTTGAGTATCAGGTTCAAAAATCCTGGCGGTCATTCCCTGGGGCTTAGGAATCTCTATCATTCTCCAAGATCTAGGGGGGATAGAAAGTTTTTCCATGGTAGCAACCATCTGTGGCCGGAGTGTCGTTGTTGTCTCTTTCTCCCCACACTGTATCGTTACCCCCAACTGGCTCATAAGATCAATCCCCAAATACCCATCAACTCCGCTATAAGATTGACCGGATATTACACAAAAAGTAGTGGTGAATTGAATTCCCTTCCACTGTATCACTACCGAACTAGTTATCCCTAGGATGGTCAATGGTTGACCACCAGCTCCTGACAACTGAATACTAGTCTGCTGTAACGTCCCTAATTCTCTCTGGTGGTTTCTCCAGAAGTTCTCCAACAGACCGCTTCTATTAGCTCCCGTATTAATTAGCATATTTGCGGCTTTCCCATTGACCATGATAGTCTCACAAGGCGTATGTCTCTCCAAAATATTAACCTCACTATATCGCCTTTCTATGTGAGGTTTAGGGGAAAATTTACTTCCTCCTCTGGCATGGTGACTACCGGTTTGGTTTCCGTCTTTTGGTACTCGACCGGAAGCAATCTTCTCTGGTTTGGGTTGGTCACCCTGGGTAAGGGTTGATCATTTTCGAGTTGAGGCCTTGAGTTAAAGCTAGAGGTTTGGGTTTGAGGTCGGTTTGAACAGTTCCTAGCTAGGTGTCCGGTCTGTCTACAAACAAAACCTTTGTTCGGGTTTTTCTATTTCTCCTCTTTTAATTCTCGGGCTTCCATTACCTTTTTGATCACTTCCAACAGTTCCTTGGTGGTAGTCACTTCATGAACAATGCACTGTTTCTTTACTTCCACAGGACATGCTTGAATCATGATTTCCCTAATTTATGTTTCTTGGCTCTCGGGGTCCATGTGTGGATACGCAAGTTTGACATACTTCGTGATTCCCCTCCTCAGGATTCTCACATTCTGACCGTCCAGTTTCATCGTTTTTAGTTTCTCTCGGGCCTTTCTTGTGGAAGTTTCTCAGCCAAACTTCTCAATTAGAGAGGCCTTTACTTCTGCCCATGATTAGTTTCTCTCGGGCCTTTCTTGTGGAAGTTTCTCGGCCAAACTCCTCAATTAGAGAGGCCTTTACTTCTGCCCATGATACTAGTCCCTCCAGACGTACTCTCACGTTGTTTAGGGCCTTTCCTAGGTGTGCCTTTCCATAGGCAATTTTTTTCTCATCATTTCCTACCTCCAGTAACGTGAACTGGCATTCTAATTGTTCAGTCTACAGCTCGATTTCTTCTTTGCCCTCTTCCCATACCCTGAACGGTAATATCGTCGTCATTATGTCGGTTCTGTCAGATAATCTACACTTAACCCAACAATTTGTCGAATCCCACCGCTTGCCACCAAAATGTTGTACTTAAATTTCTAAGTTCAAGCACACTACTGAGGTGGGGGAATAATTCGACAGTTGCTAGAGTTTGTATAGTTTATTTAATAGAACGAACTCTAAATCTAACTACTAGTCCAATAGCCTACTTCCTGTTCTGGTCGAAATGAGTTCAGTATGCGAAGTGAATATGACGTTGTCCCGTGATAGATGGTACGTTGGAACCCCAGAGCTCCCGCACATACTATTCGGATGCCCGCTATTCAGGTAATGCCTCACTTCGACTGAGATACATCGTAGGTTACCAGACTGAATTTATAATGATCGCCGTGCCCTTCGATGTCTTCTAAGAGACCTGGGCTGCTCTGACTTAAACTACTACTAATTTCTTAATCCTAAATGCAAGTGGACAAATAATATATATTTCTATATCTGCTTCCGAAACCCCAAATGGCTAACCCTTTCTTGGGCATTACGAACACCAATCTCTGCTCATACAATAGCCCCTCTGAATACAACACTGGCCCGTGGGCCGTTTAACTCTCTATAAAGGATATAATCTTTAACTCACATATCCCTTACAACACCGAACGCGTAGTCCGTTACACTTGAACATAAAAGCTTTGCAATACAATAGTACACCTGAATACAACACTAGCCCGTAGGCAGTTTAACTCTCTATCAGAGATATAATCTTTAACTCTTAGTTCTCTTACAACACCGAACGCGTAGTCCGTTACACATGAACATAAACTCTTTGTTAGTACAATATTACACCTGAATACAACACTAGCTCGTAGGCCGTTTAACTCTCTATCAGGGATATAATCTTTAACTCTTAGTTCTCTTACAACATCGAACGCGTAGTCTGTTACACATGAACATAAACTCTTTGTTAATACAATATTACACCGGAATACAACATTGCTCCCCGGACAATATATCTGCTAGCTTCAAGAGCTGGATACGCCCTTACGTTACTTTCTATTTCAAAAGACCGGCCCAATCTTAACGGTCACTCAACCGAGCTAGGAAGTAGCAAGACTAATCATGAAGTTCCTTTATCGATGATAAGTTACGTTAAACATATTTGGACTAGTGTCCCTTCAATATAATTCGGACGTGTGTCCTTGCAATATAATTTCGGACGTGTGTCCTTACAATCTAATCCGGACATGTGTCCTTGCAATATAATTCCTATAACCCTAGCTGAAGCTCATCTCTAAAACAACTATTCACTATTTTCCCCTGAATCCAATAGTTGTTATTTAATCTTTGTCCCTCTTACGTTAATTAAAGAACTTCCTATAAGATCCTAAATACTTGGTAGCTGAGGCAATTTTGGAGCGACTCCGAAAATAATATCGTAGGGAGAGTACCCGGTAGTTCTACAACTCGTGGTATTCACCCCCCAGACAATTTCAGGCAAGAGTTCTGGCCAGCTCCTGGATATTTCTTCCCCTTGAGAGCTCAGACTGGCCCGTACACAGTTAGCTAGTACCCTGTGGTTCCTTTCGCACACCGCGTTTCCCTGAGGATGATACGGAGACGTGTGTTGGGTCTGGTAGCCCAAGGTTTCCCCCAAATGCTGCCAAATGGCATTATTGAACTCTTTCCCCCTGTCACTCAAAAGACAGCCCGGGATACCATACACAAAGATCACTTTTTCCAGGATAGTTTGAGCAACGGTTTCAGCCTTCTTGTCCGGAAGAGCACAAGCAACCGTATATTTAGAGAAGACGTCAACACAGGTCAAGATGTACCTTTTTCTCGTCTGTCGGGGGAGGGGTCCCATAATGTCCACTGATAATTTCTCCCATGGTTTTCCTGCCGAAATATGTCCAGGCAACTGGTTAGGTCCTCGACCATCTTTCCCTCTTTGACACCCCAAGCAATTTTGCACGACTTCCTTCACAATTTGGTCGGCTCTCGGGGCCCAGTACCTTTCATTGAATTGTTTAAGGACTCGAGATTGTCCCAAATGAGCCCCCTTTCCCTCTTGACCGTGTATGATTTGTATCATGTGCTTGGCCTCAAGATAGTCCAACACCACCCAATCATCCTTCGAATCCCTCCAGGCTCCCTCAGAAAATTTTACTTTGTCATTACATCCCGGACTAGTTGGTTTCTGGCCAAATGAAGGGGTTTGAACGAGGGCCACCGGCAATCTAGATAGGCCATCGGCATTAGTGTGCAATTTCCCAGGTCTATGTCTAATTTCAAAGGAATATTCTTCTAAGATCCCCTTCCACCGAACAAATAAGCCATCTTCCGTTTTCATCTTTCGGAGCCATTGTAGGCTATGGTGGTCCGTAATAACCTCAAACTGGACCCCGGCTAAATAGGGACGGAAATACTGCACAGCCCAGACTAAAGCTAGACATTCCTTTTTGGTAACACTGTAATTTTTTTCGCCCTTGTTAAGCGTCCGGCTGGCGCATGCCACTATGCCCTCTTTCCCATCAACATTTTGGGCCAGGAAAGCGCCTAGTCCTTCATCGGAAGCATCGGTATACAACTGAAAAAGCTTGGTGAAATCGGGATGACAGACTTTAGGGTTAGAAGTGAGTTTGTCTTTCAAATGATCGAAAGTGGTTTGACAATCCTCATCCCAGTCAAACTTCCGCCCTTATTCCAATCTCTTGGTCATGGGTCGAGCAATTTTCGAGAAATTTGGTATGAATCTCCGGTAATACGACGCCATCCCCAGGAATGCTCGGATCTCTCTGACAGTAGTAGGAGGTGTAATTTCTGAGATCGCTTTGACTTTAAGGGGGTCCGGTTGGATACCTTTTTTTGAAACTACATGCCCTAGGTATGCTACTTTGCGTGCCCCTAGTTGGCATTTAGACGGCTTCAATTTTAGTCCCGCCATCCTAATTCTCTCCAGCACCTCTTGTAGTCGGATGATATGTTCTTCCCAGCTATTTGAGAAAAAAATTATGTCATCTAAGTAAGCTAAACAAGTTTTCCATGCCAACTCCCTTAGTACTTCGTCCATGACCCTAGTAACACTGGCTGGCCCATTACAAACTCCAAATGGCATAACCGTGAACTGATAAAGTTTCCCCTCGCTCGTAGCAAAAGCGGTTTTCTCCTGGTCCTCTGGTCTAACTGGAACTTGACAATAACCACTTTGTAAGTCTAAGGTGGAAAACCAGGTTGACCCATTTAATGATTCTAGGGAGTCATCACTGTGAGGTAGGGGTTGGGTGTCTTTAATGGTGACATCATTTAATTTCCTATAATCTACACTGAACCTAGTGGACCCATCTTTTTTATTTACCAAAACTACGGGAGATGACCACGGACTGTAAGATTCCACTACGACCCCTTGTTTTAGCATCTCCTCTACTTGTTCTTTATCCTGTTGCCTCATGAAAGGATTTTGTCGTCGGTATGGTTGTCTAATAGGGGGCCCTTGAGTATGGATCTCGTGGGTATGTCGGGTTCGGGCGGAGCCGTGGTCCCCTTCATCTTGAGCAAAGATGTCTCGGTAAGACCAGAGTTAATTCATGCAAAGTAGTGGCCTGGTCGGACGTGAGTTGTTCCGGGATTTCTGGTAAGTTAACAGGTCCGTTTGTTCCAACGGTGGTGGGTTGTGCGGGTGTAACTTGTCCTAAAAGTGTTCCCTTCTGATAACTGATCGTCTCGTCGCCAAAGTTAGCAAGGACTAGTTTCCTCTGCTCGGCAGTAATAAGGGTGGGGGATATCCTTACTTTACTTTGAGTATCAGGTTCAAAAATCCTGGCGGTCATTCCCTGGGGCTTAGGAATCTCTATCATTCTCCAAGATCTAGGGGGGATAGAAAGTTTTCCCATGGTAGCAACCATCTGTGGCCGGAGTGTCGTTGTTGTCTCTTTCTCACCACACTGTATCGTTACCCCCAACTGGCTCATAAGATCAATCCCCAAGTACCCATCAACTCCGCTATAAGATTGACCGGATATTACACAAAAAGTAGTGGTGAATTGAATTCCCTTCCACTGTATCACTACCGAACTAGTTATCCCTAGGATGGTCAATGGTTGACCACCAGCTCCTGACAACTGAATACTAGTCTGCTGTAACGTCCCTAATTCTCTCTGGTGGTTTCTCCAGAAGTTCTCCAACAGACAGCTTCTATTAGCTCCCGTATTAATTAGCATATTTGCGGCTTTCCCATTGACCATGATAGTCTCACAAGGCGTATGTCTCTCCAAAATATTAACCTCACTATATCGCCTTTCTATGTGAGGTTTAGGGGAAAATTTACTTCCTCCTCTGGCATGGTGACTACCGGTTTGGTTTCCGTCTTTTGGTACTCGACCGGAAGCAATCTTCTCTGGTTTGGGTTGGTCACCCTGGGTAAGGGTTGATCATTTTCGAGTTGAGGCCTTGAGTTAAAGCTAGAGGTTTGGGTTTGAGGTCGGTTTGAACAGTTCCTAGCTAGGTGTCCGGTCTGTCTACAAACAAAACCTTTGTTCGGGTTTTTCTATTTCTCCTCTTTTAATTCTCGGGCTTCCATTACCTTTTTGATCACTTCCAACAGTTCCTTTGTGGTAGTCACTTCATGAACAATGCACTGTTTCTTTACTTCCACAGGACATGCTTGAATCATGATTTACCTAATTTATGTTTCTTGGCTCTCGGGGTCCATGTGTGGATACACAAGTTTGACATACTTCGTGATTCCCCTCCTCAGGGTTCTCACATTCTGACCGTCCAGTTTCATCGTTTTTAGTTTTTCTCAGGCCTTTCTTGTGGAAGTTTCTCGGCCAAACTCCTCAATTAGAGAGGCATTTACTTCTGCCCATGATACTAGTCCCTCCAGACATACTCTCGCGTCGTTTAGGGCCTTTCCTAGGTGTGCCTTTCCATAGGCAATTTTGTTCTCATCATTTCCTACCTCCAGTAACGTGAACTGGCATTCTAATTGTTCAGTCCACAGCTCGATTTCTTCTTTACCCTCTTCCCATACCCTGAACGGTAATATCGTCGTCATTATGTCGGTTCTGTCAGATAATCTACACTTAACCCAACAATTTGTCGAATCCCACCGCTTGCCACCAAAATGTTGTACTTAAATTTCTAAGTTCAAGCACACTACTGAGGTGGGGGAATACTTCGACAGTTGCTAGAGTTTGTATAGTTTATTTAATAGAACGAACTCTAAATCTAACTACTAGTCCAATAGCCTACTTCCTGTTCTGGTCGAAATGAGTTCAGTACGCGAAGTGAATATGACGTTGTCCCGTGATAGATGGTACGTTGGAACCCCAGAGCTCCCGCACATACTATTCGGATGCCCGCTATTCAGGTAATGCCTCACTTCGACTGAGATACATCGTAGGTTACCAGACTGAATTTATAATGATCGCCGTACCCTTCGATGTCTTCTAAGAGACCTGGGCTGCTCTGACTCAAACTACTACTAATTTCTTAATCCTAAATGCAAGTGGACAAATAATATATATTTCTATATCCGGTACCGAAACCCCAAATGGCTAACCCTTTCTTGGGCATTACGAACACCAATCTCTGCTCATACAATAGCCCCTCTGAATACAACACTGGCCCGTGGGCCGTTTAACTCTCTATAAAGGATATAATCTTTAACTCACATTTCCCTTACAACACCGAACGCGTAGTCCGTTACACATGAACATAAAAGCTTTGCAATACAATAGTACACCTGAATACAACACTAGCCCGTAGGCAGTTTAACTCTCTATCAGAGATATAATCTTTAACTCTTAGTTCTCTTACAACACCGAACGCGTAGTCCGTTACACATGAACATAAACTCTTTGTTAGTACAATATTACACCTGAATACAACACTAGCTCGTAGGCCGTTTAACTCTCTATCAGGGATATAATCTTTAACTCTTAGTTCTCTTACAACATCGAACGCGTAGTCTGTTACACATGAACATAAACTCTTTGTTAATACAATATTACACCGGAATACAACATTGCTCCCCGGACAATATATCTTCTAGCTTCAAGAGCTGGATACGCCCTTACGTTACTTTCTATTTCAAAAGACGCACCGTCCGGCCCAATCTTAACGGTCACTCAACCGAGCTAGGAAGTAGCAAGACTAATCATGAAGTTCCTTTATCGATGATAAGTTACGTTAAACATATTCGGACTAGTGTCCCTTCAATATAATTCGGACGTGTGTCCTTGCAATATAATTTCGGACGTGTGTCCTTACAATCTAATCCGGACGTGTGTCCTTGCAATATAATTCCTATGACCCTAGCTAAAGCTCATCTCTAAATCAACTATTCACTATTTTCCCCTGAATCCAATAGTTGTTATTTAATCTCTGTCCCTCTTACATTACTTAAAGAACTTCCTATAAGATCCTAAATACTTGGTAGCTAATGGCTTGGAGCCCTTTCTATCAATAAACACTAGTTACACATAACACATCATCCTTTTATTCTATTTCTTAGTCAAGTCAAATTCTCTTTTGTTTGTTCTATAAGAACACATATTTTTATTGAAGATCCCCGAATTAGTCAAATTCCCCTCTCTCTTTTTCTTGGTTCCTCTGCGGGCCCAATATGGGTCCTAATTAAGAGTCTGTTGCTCGTGGTGGGCGTTCTGGCTGCACTACCACCTCAAAGCTGGCCAGTAGTGGTCTTGGAGGTTGTCACTCTTAGCCATCTCCTGTCGTCCTGGATGAAGTTGCTGGCTGCGGGTGTGCAGGCATGCAATATGGCGACAGGCCCAGGGATACTGATGGTGTATCCTCCGGGTTGGTGAGAGTGATGCAGGACTCGAGTGCTCTGCTACTGGAACTGTTGTGTGGGCTGGAAGGCTACTGTGGTGATCACCTTGGTTCCTGGTGTGCCCGAAGGAGAGGGGGAGGCTGGGAGGAGAGGTGTTTCTTCCTCGAGGCGTGGTGCCCGTCTGACCCCGAGCGGCTCTCGTCCCCTTCCCTTTATAGGGGGAGCCGGCGCGCTGATTGGCTGCCCCGTTTCGCGCTGCCAATTGTGCTTTAGCAAGCGTGACTTGCAGTTTAGACTCAGTCCTCTCTCTCTCTTCTTCTCCAAAGTAAGTGCCAGGAAGTTGATTGCCTTTGTCATTTAGTGGCTTACGGGAGTCAGATGCTGGCACTAAGTTGTCTGACAAAAGGCGAGTAGAAGATCCGGTACAAGGAGCGATTGAGGTAGATGTAGGAGGGTCACAGTTGGTCATGCCGGGAATTTGGACGTTTGTGGCCCAAAAAGTTTGACACGGAGAAGCGCCCTGATTGGTCGGACGCTTTCCTACTTTATATATATACTAGCAGGGGTACCCGGCGTTGCCCGGGTATTCACCATACTACCACCACTACTACTACCATAATCACCATCATCAATCACTACTACCACACCGGCCTCGACCTCCCTGTGCCTTATTAAACGGCGACCTCGATTTCGGCCACTAAATGACCTCCGATTTTGGATCTGACCTCATCCGTACCCCAATTTTGGGGGGCTGCGAACAACTTTCGTTCCATACACCTTTTCGATCGGAGGCCTCCTTCTGCCCCAAACGTCCCTTTTTCCGATTTCGCGCCCATTTACTCCGTCCCTTTCACCCTGGGGAATTCTATTGTTTCACTAAAACCTACCTAGGGACACCCTTACTATGCATACCAAGTATGAACGCTCTAGCTTATAAACTGCGGCCGCCTATAAAGAACAGACAGACAGACAGACAATCAAAATTATTATATAGGTATATATATATATATATTTATATATTGTATATACAGTATACAGTATATATATATATATATATATATATATATATATATATAATATTTAAAAAATTTATATATACAGTATATACTGTATATATAAATATATATATATATATTAATATATATGTATATATTGTTACGTATCTTGATTTAGAAGTGGTTAACTAAATAAATAAAGATAGAAGTTAATATGAGAGTGTAGCAAACAGCTGAAGGCCAATAGAACGTAATATATTAAAGTGTGTTCTGTTGTTACTTGCTGTCCTTTAGTTGTTGAGACAGTTATCCTTTATACTCTGATACACTTCAATTATATTTAATCAGTAAACTATTTAAAGTTACATTGAATGTTTTAATATGAAAGAGGCTATTAATTACGAACACAAAAGAGCGAGTTCTTTGACCTGAATGTTGGTTTGAAACAGGGGTGTGTGATGTCCCCGTGGTTGTTTACTGTATATATGGATGGAGTCATGAAAGAAATACTATCAAGAGCAGTGGATGTTGGTGTATCGCTGAAAAGGGAGGGAATTGAGTGGAAGCTACCTATACTGCTGTTTGTGGATGATACAGTTCTGATGAGTGATAATGAATGGGAGTTGCAGGGTCTGGTAAATGAGTATGGAACAGTGTGCGAAAAACGGAATTTGAATGTAAATACGGGGAAGAGTAAGGTTATGGTCTTCGAAAGGGGTGAAGTCACAGAGTGTGAGGTGAAGCTGAACGGTCAGGCTATGGAGATCGTCAACTCTTTTAAGTATCTGGGCAGTGTGTTGAGTAAAGATGGGACTATGGATGAAGAAGTGCGGGAGAGGGTACAACAGGGGAAGAGGGTTGTAGGAACGCTAAAAGCAGTAACAAGAAATAGGGTGGTCAGTATGGAAGTGAAGAAGTCCTTGCATTACAGTGTGGTAATCCCGACACTGACTTACGGAAGCGAAGCATGGACGTTGGTTGAGAGACTCAGACCAAGAGTGAAAGCAGTGGAAATTAATTACTTAAGGAGTGCGTGCAGAGTTGAAGTAAGAAGGAGGTGTGGTGTGGATGTAGATGTGCTGGAAAGTGTGAAAAGGAACAACTTGAGATGGTTCGGCCATATGGAACGTATGGAAAGCGAGAGAATGACTAAGAGGGTGTACGAGAGCGAGGTGGAGGGACAGAGAGGGAGAGGTAGACCGAATATGAAGTGGAAGGATGGAGTGAGGAAGTACATGAACGAAGGCGGTGCTGGTTGGGGGGAGGGGCGTTGACTGACTGGGGACAGAGGTGCATGGGGGCGGTTCGTTCGTGGCCACCCCTTCGGGGATCACGGCGTCAGTCAATAGATAGATAGATAGACAAAAGTTCGGTATGTAAGCAAGGTTTCAAGACCCTAGAATATCTCAATTAATCTTGATTATCAACAAAGTTTTAAGATCTTTTTATATAATTAATTTAAGTTTGTTAACTCTTCAAAGATTGTTTTACTCTTTATATTATCTCTTTATTCTTAGTATATTAATTATTCTCCTTTTAGTATTTTATCTTATTTATTCTTATTACTGAAAGACATTTGACTAAATAAAAATGGTAAGGAAATATTAGAAAGTCACATAAAATGGAATTATATTTATAAACGTAAATAAAGTATTTTACAATTAATCAAAATAATAAGCAATGAAAGTTATGATAGATTTCAGGATCGTTTTGTATACGTTCTGATTTCACTAAAGTACAAATTCAAGTTTAGTAGGCTTAAGTAGACAATACAATGTATAGGACTTTTACAATGCCTATTCCGAATAATAGCTTTACATAAAGTCAGGTAAGTATTTAACTTATACAAGCCTTAATCATTAATTATGAATGACAATAGCTTTACATCCAGTTAGTAAATTGTTAACAGGTAAAGTAGTCAATATTCAATCACAAATCATCTCTGAATCAAACATTAATTCTAATCACCAAAAGTAAACAGTAATTCAAAATATATATCTCTCCAATTAAACATATATGATTCTCCAATCACAAAATCTTAAATCAAATGAGTGTATGTTTCTGACATAACTCTGGTTAATTAACAGTCACGAATAATCCCTAACTAACGAGTAAGAGGTCGCTCCCGGACGCTGCTTAACATATAATAACCCCTATTATACAAGCCTGTGAAGTCTGTCTCGTCTCCCCAACACACTGCTCGTCTCTCCCCAGCTAAGAAACTACTAGTTTTAACTATCAAATCTCCGGCTTATATATCATTTTCCGGACCAAGCTAATCCAATCAGAAGTCAGGATACACATGCCGGATCCAATCAGACACAGGCAGGTGGTGTGGGCCAATCACAGACGAGAAGCAGGTGAACGAGGCCGCGCGAGTGGTGGGACTGTAGGGAGAAGGGGGGCTGGTTCCGCCTCGTCTAAAGCCCCCAATCCAGTAGTTCCCCCCCCCCCCCATATTGTGGAATGTGAAGAATGTGTGTTGAATTTCACGTCCACACCAGCTTGGCTGCTTTCTCTCTCTCTCTCTCTCTCTCTCTCTCTCTCTCTTTCTCTCTCGTCACGTAGGTGTAAAGTCACGTTCAACAGGTTGGTCTGGTCACACATCACATCTTGGTTATCTTCCAGATGTCATACCTCCACCGCTAGAAAAGAGTTCAAGAGGCGGAAAGTATATGACAAATTTTCAGACTCTTGACAAACAATCTGCTAACACATTCTGGACACCCTTAATATGTTTGACATCTAAGGCGTACTCCTGCAGCAACAAGCTCCACCGGGTCAGTCTTTGATTCTTGTTTTGGAACTTGTGCAAAAACTTTAATGGGTGATGGTCAGTATATACAGTAATGGAACCAGGGGCATATTGAACATAAACACTAAAGTATTGGAGTGACACAATCAATGCTAACAGCTCCTTTTCTATCACAGAGTAATTACGTTGAGCAGAATTTAACTTTTTACTAAAATAGCAAACAGGATGCAATACATTACAGTCATCCTCCTGGAGTAACACGGCTCCGACCCCAGTATTACTTGCATCAACAGCTAGGGAGAAAGATCTGGTGAATTCAGGGGCACGGAGAACAGGATAGTTAGATAGAATGTATTTAGTAGCACTGAAAGGCTCCTCACAATAGGAGGACCACTCAAACTTCACATCCTTTCGGAGAAGATCTGTTAAAGGTGCTGTTAACCTCGAGAAATTTAAAATAAACCTCCTGTAGTATCCAATCATTCCTAAGTATCTTAGGATTTCTTTCTTATTGGTAGGTGTTGGGAAATTAGAAATTGACTCTACTTTAGCATGAGGAGGTGCAACCTGACCCTGTCCTACTATATGTCCAAGATATTAGACAGTACTCTTAATGAACGTGCACTTTTTTAAGTTCACTACAAGATTTGCTTCAGCAAGGTTAGCAAAAAGCAGTCTGATTTGTTTGAGATGTTCTTCCCATGTATGGGAAAAAGAAGGATATCGTCAATGTACACCACACACCCAGGTACCACTTCAGTCACCTGATTCATTAGGCGCTGAAAGGTAGCTGGAGCGTTTTTCAGGCTATAAGGCATTACTTCACAGCAGAAGGCTTGATTGTTTACCACAAAACATGAAATCTCCCTTGCTCGGGGTGTAAGAGGTACTTGCCAATATCCTTTCATAAGGTCAATTTTACTTATATAACTGGCTGTGCCAATCTGGTCAATACAATCATCAATCCGTGGCAGCGGATAAGTATCATTCTTTGTTATGGCATTGACGTGTCTGTAGTCCATACAAAATCTATGACTCCCATCTGGCTTAGGCACAAGTGTGACCGGACTACTCCACTGGCTTAAGGCTCTAGTAATTATGGCATTGGACAACATGAAATCTAATTCAACTTGCAGAATACTCCTGCGCTGTGGTGAGACATGGTATGGGGATAATTTGATGGGTGCTGCATCCCCGACATCTATGTCATGCACGGCCAATGAAGTGAGCCCTGGAGCTTTACGGAACACACTGGGAGACTGTGATAAAACCTGGATTAGTTTGTTAGCTTTCTCTGAGGGAAGATGACATAATTTAGTTGGTAATTCCCCCAATGCTACTGAATTATATTTAAAGTTGGATAGACCACAAGACAAGTCAAAATCGATACCTTCAGGATCTGGGACAGTCTGCTGCAGGATCTGTGGGTAAGGACTACAAACATCACCTGCACCAGGATGTCCACAGGCCCTTATTACTGCCACAGCAGGAGAATCTAGAGGAGAGGAGTCAGGGGACCTATGATAGGGTTTTAACATATTTATGTGAAATACTTGCTTAGGCTTCCTCCTGTCTGGGGTAGCCACTAAGTAGTCAGTAACACGCACTCACCCTTTTTACTACTTTATATGGTCCTCTAAATTTTGCTGATAAAGGTTGGCCGAAAAGGGGAATGAGAACCAAGACCTCATCACTGGGCTGAAACTCTCTCACACGAGCTCTTTTATCGTACCATACTTTCATGGTGTCTTTAGCCACTCTTAGATTTTGTGCTGCAAACTCGTACGAGGATCTCAGCCGGGTTTTGAACTCTGACACATACCTAAGGAGATTTTGGTTCCCTTCCTGACCAGCTAGGCTGTCCTGCAATAGCTGCAAAGGGCCACGTACCTGGTGACTGAAAACTAGTTCATTGGGTGAGAAGCCCAGAGATTCAGTTGGAACCTCACGGGTGGCAAACAACAGAAAAGGTACCCCCTTGTCCCAATCACCTCCAGTTTCCTCACAATATTTTCTTAACATAGATTTTAGAGTTTGATGGTATTGTTCGAGGACCCCTTGACTCTCTGGGTGGTAGGAGCTGGACTTCACATGGTCGATACCCAATTCCTTCAGGGGCTGCTGAAATATATTGGAAGTGAAATTAGTACCTTGATCACTCTGCACCTCATGGGGGAAACCCATTCTGGTGAAGAATTTGAGCAGTTCTTTGATTACTGTTTGGGCTGAAGTATTTCTTAATGGTATTGCTTCTGGGTAACGAGTTGCCATGTCCATTATAGTTAACAAATATATATGTCCCTGGGATGTCTTTGGCAATGGGCCAACGATATCCACTACCACCCGAGTGAAAGGGTTCTTGAACACTGGCAAGGGTACCAAAGGCTGTGCAGGCACCTTTTGATTAGGTTTTCCTGTCATCTGGCAGGTGTGACACACTCTACAGAACTCCACTACATCTGCACGCATTCCTGGCCAGTGAAAGTGGGCTCTAATGCGATCAAAGGTTTTCCTCACACCTAGGTGCCCTGCTATGGGCCATTTCTAGTATATCTCTACGACAAGGTTTAGGAACTACTACCTGATGTACGTCCCATGCCCCGTCATCAATAGGTCTATGTGGCGGTCTCCACCTATGCCACAAAACTCCTTTCTTCATATACATGTAATTACATTCACCCATTTCCTGCTCACTCTCCTCTTCACTCACGGCACTGGCAGCTAACTCCTTACACTCACTGTCATCTCGCTGCAACTCTACCAGGCCACTAGGACAATTAGGAGGGGTGTCATGATCATATGGCTCAAGGTTAGCCATAAAAGTTTCAGACAGATCTACTTCAGTTTCCGCATCAGGCACAGTTAGGGCATCATTCACTACTTTTTCATCCCTTTTATCTACCTTCACAGTTGGTACAATTATATCTGAGTGAACTGCTACTTGGGCCATAGATCGAGTGACAGCACACACTGGGAAAACCTTTGGCATCTCCTTCTCGAGCTCACCGGTCAGTGGCTCGTCAACAGGGAAAAGTGACAACATGGGGTCTGGTCGGACCCTCTCACCAGCCACATCATTCCCCAAAAGGAGTGTTTTCCCAGGCACAGGGATGTCCTGAGGCCTACACAAAGCAATACAGGCTTCACCCTTCAGCAAATCACACTCAATCTCACCATTCACCAAGTTAGCAGAAAATTGACCTCCAGCACTTCTTATTATTACTGATTCGCCAGTTGGGCATTCAGAATAAGGATTCACCATGAGGGTGCTAGTAGAACCATTATCTCTTAAGATTTTTACCTCATGTACACAACCATTTATTTTCACACATCCAGATGAAATAAAGGGACGGTAGCTATCCTGAACTGATGGGGATACTAAGACAGGCTTGACCCTTGCGGGTTGTACCACACACGCTACTACACCATTTCCTGTCTGATTTACGTTAGCTAGGTACTCCTGCAGTCGGGAGTCCTGCGTCAAAGGCACATTTGGGTGGTTTTGGTTATTTGGGGAGGCAGTTACTGCAGCTACTGTCGGCCCCGATCTCTCGGCTCTCTCCTTGGCCCAATATTGATAAGCTAAGTGGCCTCTCTTGCCACAATAGGTACACACTTTCTGGGATACATTCCCCTTGTAAAGCATTATTATTATGGGTTTGGGCCCCACCTCTGTTACCATTACCAGGAGTCACATTCTTAGTTGGGGGGGGGCATTTTTAGTTTGGCTTGCATGGAGAGACGTTACAGGCTTTTGCGAGTGACTAGATTTATCAGATTTGTGATAGGAGAACTTATTATTATCATACGGCTTTTTCCCACAAAATTTGTTGTTTAGTACATACGTATCAGCCATGTCTGCAGCTTCGGCAAGAGTTTCTACCTTTTTCCCTCTCAAATGATAGGCTACTGATGAATCTACCTTCCATAGGAAGTTCTCAAGCAAGATTAACTCTTTCAGACCCTTAAACTCAGTGACATTCTTACTTGTTAGCCAGTTATTTAAAGCTTTGTTCATGGTCCTGGCAAACACCGTATGAGTTTCCTCAAATTTGTTATAAGTCTTTCTGAAAGTCTGTCTATATGCTTCAGGCAGCAGTTTTGTAGGTTTTTAGAATGGCTGCTTTGAGACGGTCATAGTCTTGCCGAACCTCAGACTCTACTGAAATGTAAGTTTCCCGACCTTGTCCTGTCAACACCGTTTGCAACATAAATGGCCACCGATCTCTTGTCCACCCCATACCTGTAGCAACCTCCTCGAACAACACAAACAAATCCTGAACATTGTCCTCGGTGAACGGGGGAATTACACTCGTCATGGTTAATCCCGGAGGGGGAGTAAGCACATTGTTTTTGGACTCGGTTTGAGCAGTTAATTGGGCCATGCGATATTGATGATCTAGCTGAGTTTGTTGTGCCTGTGTCTGCAGCTGAGCATCTGCCTTGGCAGCATTTAATCTAGCTAAATCAAGATATTGTTCAGGGGTAAATCCCTCTGGCAAATTCTCACCAAACCGCATCTGTATCCCATTACCGAGTCCTCCACCAACCGTTCCGTTATGCTCTCCGCCCACACCCTCGTCTCCGTGAATCCCACCATTCGCTCTGTTAGGCTCACCGCCCTCGTGAATCCCAAATAATTCTGACTTTTTGATCTGTGCTATTTCAGGTTTTGTCATGTCCGAGACCGTTAGCTCAAAATACGAGGCTAGTACTATTAACTCTGCCTTGGACAAGAGATCGATGTCATCGGCAACGGGTGACGATTCTAAGAAATTCTTAAGGGAGGCTGAACCTTTGACCCCAAGCCAGCCTGTATAAGAGATTGTGTTTCTGGCATTATACCAACTTTTTACCAATGGAAATACTAAGACTCGCTGAAAAAATCAGCTCTCTATGTGCGTGCGCGCGCGAGCGCAGAATTTCATTGCACTATTTGTAAAATCATCTAGTCACTCAAAATTGATCAAATTTCCCGCAATTTTTGCATGGCGTATCCTACAAGCATCCCCTACAACGTAGCGTTTTCGTTTCCCCATATTGAATAATAGAAGGTGCTGAAAAAATATATGATATAATTATTTTTGGGGTACAGCTGATTTTGACACCAAAATGGTCAAAACTCGGATTTTTTCGGCAAAACGGCCATTATCTAAACGTAAATGCATTCTTATATACCCCTATGTAGTGTTTAGAAGGGGAATGAATTTGAGCAATACAAAAAAATATAGATGCACTCGTTAGTGCCAATATATGATCGCTGGCCACTGTAATTCTTAGATTTTCAGCCAACTAAATCAAATTTTGGGGAGATAGATCAGTTAGGCCTCCTTAGAAAATGTTTTCTAGGACGCCTCGCTCATAGAGGATGGAGTTTTATGACAAACTAAACTAAAATTTCGTCAGGACCAAGCATGAGTAAATAATTTCACACCAATTTTTACCAAAATCCATGATATTGGGGCCCCCCCAGAGGGGTGCTAGGGATGTTATATGGGTGTTTATGCCCTCATATGATCATTTATATTGCTTACAGAAGCCCTTTAGACAAAAGACACAAACATTTTATTTTGGTGGCTGAAAGCAAACATTTTCGTTTTTCTGGGGTCGTGGGCGAACCCCCGCCCTGGGGGGTTATGGATGCGATATGTTTTTTTGTTCCCTCCTATGCTATTCTCCTATGTTGAAAGAAGCATTATAGAACAAGAAAAAAAAAAAATCTGGGCTCAGCTGAGGTTCAGCCTACCCTTAAATTAACCCTTGTCTATCGGCTCACGACATATGTCGAGTTAAAGAAAAGGTGCCCATATGTGGGTCACGACATATGTCGAGTGCAATTTTGAGCACGTAATGTACTCTGAGAGAGAGCGGAGCAGTGGGAGGAGCATAGATTTCCTCCTGACCGCTCGCCACGGCCGCCGTGGACCAACTGAGATTTATTGCACCCTCCTCCACCCTCACTCACTCGCTACACACGTAATAATGTAAGAAAGTGACCGTATTTTAGCTATTTTGCCCTTCGGTTGCACGATCGTTGCAAGACAACCAGTGATCGTAGAAGGATGGTTCGGGTGTCATTGGAAAGCTTAATTTACGCCCTTTCAGGGATACATACTTGTATTATGATCTGGGTCTTGTTTATGCATGACAAAGAGCACAGAAACAACCCCATTTATGGCCAAAAAAACCCGCTGGGCGGTACATATAAATTACCGCCTAGGCCGCTCGTAAGGTGTTAAGGGGACCGACCGGTTATTTACTAACTTCCAGGCCTTACTTCCAATGTAAATGCAATTTGGCACAGGTGTATGTGACCATAAAACTTTTTTGCTTTTTTCTTACAATTTAGGTAAAAAAGGTTGCAAACTATAGCACTACTACGACCCATTCTACTCCTACAGAAATCCCTATAGCACGTGCTGTATGTGATCAAACAAATCACAATAGGTGTGTCTGTAGTTGCTATAAAGAAAATTTTATATATTTTGTGTATTTTTGGAATTAGGTGATTATGAATTAAGGTGAAATTATTTTGTAGAATTTTACGACTGTGACAACATGCTGCAACCAAACAAAGTTGGCTAGAGTAAATTGGCTTTATAGGACTTGTAGTGTTTTTATTACCTTTCCAATGGTATATATAACATTCCTATAGGTCCAATACAAAATTTAGAGTAACATCCGAAAGTGCGACAATATAGGTTCTGAGAAAAACATGTGAAAGTCTAAGGTAATTAGGTGAAAATTTTTACCTTTTGTTTTTAGTTTTACAATATTTTACGCAGGAACACGGCAAAGTAGAATATAAAGCATATGGGAGGTTGTAGAGTAGCTTACGCTCTTTCCATTTATATAGGTATGCTCTTTGTACGACCAGTAGTTACTGAGCATGTTAATTTCAAAGTTCGCTATATAACGTTTTTAGAATTACAGGAAAAGTTTGGAAAACATAAAAAAAAAAAATCCAATGGGTTTTCACTAATAACATTTCACTGGCTTATGAAGGGATATTGACTCGTGTTGAATAAACACCTATTTGTATTTTCAGGATTTCGAGTTTTTTAAGCCTAAAGTAACAGGTCGGCCCCCTTAACATCTTCCTTATTAATAATTTCAGGCATGATTATGATATGATATGAACTTAGTGAAACTTATACAAAACGTATCCTGGCAAATTCGCCAGTTAATCTGTTACGTATCTTGATTTAGAAGTGGTTAACTAAATAAATAAAGATAGACCAGTTAATATGAGAGTGTAGCAAACAGCTGAAGGCCAATAGAACGTAAAATATTAAAGTTTTTTCTGTTGTTACTTGCTTTCCTTTAGTTGTTGGGACAGTTATCCTTTATACTCTGATACACTTCAATTATATTTAATCAGTAAACTATTTAAAGTTACATTGAATGTTTTAATATGAAAGAGGCTATTAATTACGAATACAAAAGTTCGGTATGTAAGCAAGGTTTTAAGACACTAGAATATCTCAATTAATCTTGATTATCAGCAAAGTATTAAGATCTTTTTATATAATTAATTTAAGTTTGTTAACCTTTTAAAGATTGTTTTACGCTTTATATTATCTCTTTATTCTTAGTTTATTAATTATTCTCCTTTAGTATTTTATCTTATTTATTCTTATTACTGAAAGACATTTGACTAAATAAAAATGGTAAGGAAATATTAGAAAGTCACATAAAATGGAATTATATTTATAAACGTAAATAAAGTATTTTACAATTAATCAAAATAATAAGCAATGAAAGTTATGATAGATTTCAGGATCGTTTTGTATACGTTCTGATTTCACTAAAGTACAAATTCAAGTTTAGTAGGCTTAAGTAGGCAATATAATTTATAGGACTTTTACAATGCCTATTCCGAATAATAGCTTTACATAAAGTCAGGTAAGTATTTAGCTTATACAAGGCTTAATCATTAATTATGAATGGCAATAGCTTTACATCCAGTTAGTTAATTGTTAACAGGTAAAGTAGTCAATATTCAATCACAAATCATCTCTGAATCAAACATTAATTCTAATCACCAAAAGTAAACAGTAATTCAAAATATATATTTCTCCAATTAAACATATATGATTCTCCAATCACAAAATCTTAAATCAAATGAGTGTATGTTTCCGACATACCTCTGGTTAATTAACAGTCACGCATAATCCCTAACTAACGAGTAAGAGGTCGCTCCCGGACGCTGCTTAAGCTGCTCAACATATAATAACCCCTATTATACAAGCCTGTGAAGTCTGTCTCGTGTCCCCAACACACTGCTCGTCTCTCCCCAGCTAAGAAAGTACTAGTTTTAACTATCAAATCTCCGGCTTATATATAATTTCCCGGACCAAGCTAATCCAATCAGAAGTCAAGATACACATGCCGGATCCAATCAGACACAGGCCGATGAGAAGCAGGTGAACGAGGCCGCGTGAGTGGTGGGACAGTAGGGAGATAGGGGGCTGGTTCCGCCTCGTCTCAAGCCCCCCATCCAGTAGTTTTCCCCCCCCATTTTGTGGAAAGTGAAGAATGTGTGTGGAATGTCAAGTCCAGACCAGCTTGGCTAGTTTCTCTCTCTATCTCTCTCTCTCGTCACGTAGGTGTAAAGTCGCGTTCAACAGGTTGGTCTGGTCACACGTCACATCTTGGTTATCTTCCAGATGTCACAATATGTATATAAATATAATGTTACGTATCTTGATTCAAAAGTGGTTAACTAAATAAAACTAGATAGAACAGACAATGTGAAAGTGTATCAAACAGCTGAAGGCCAATAGAACTTAAAATATTAAAGTTTGTTCTGTTGTTACATGCTTTCTTTTACCAATTGGGACAGTTATCCTTTAAACTCTGATACACTTCAAATATATTTAATCATGAAACTATTTAAAGTTATAGAATTATTTTAATGTTTAATATTAAGTAGGCTACTAATTACGAATATACGAGTATACTTTCTTTGTATATTTGTGTTTATAATAAAATATATCAGATCTTAAATACATGACATAAACCTCGGATAAACTATTCATCATTTCATCTGAAGATGGGGAACTAAAATTATGTTATTGTTAGGTTTATTGGTATTATCTTGATCGTGAATTCATCTACCCATTAGTTCTCTCTCTCTCTCTCTCTCTCTCTCTCTCTCTCTCTCTCTCTCTCTCTCTCTCTCTCTCTCTCATATATATATATATATATATATATAATCGTATAAATGCGATAGGCTATGACTCTTTTGTGATCCCGTATGTCTCTGTGACGTCACGGTCGTTTCCACTGCACGGCGTAGGACGAGTAGATCGTATATAATATGATTGTAAGTAAGTTAAGATTGTAAAGGCCTAATATGCTATTAACCCTTAATTAGTGGCGAGCAACATAAGTCGAGTTAAATAAAGCTGGACTATGTGGCGGTGCTCGACATAGGTCGAGTGGCAATTTCAGCACGTAATGTTGCTGAGAGAGAGACAAGTGGTGGCAGGAGAGTAGCGAGCGTATGACTGCTCCAGACCACCGCGGCGAACCTACTGACACGAATCCTCCCTCTCCTCCCTCTCTCACTCGCTATATACGGAATTGTATGGGGAAAGTGCCTAATTACATGCTTTTTGCACTCGCGTTGCACGGTTATTGCAAGAAAACTAGCCATCATAAAAGGATCGTTATGGTGTCATTCGAAAGCTCTGTTTATGCCCTTTCAGGGATAGATACTTGTTTTACGTTCTGGGTCTTATTTAGGCATGAAAATGATCACGTAAACAGCTCTATTTTGGCTAAAAACACCCCGCTGGGCGGTACATATAAATAAACCGCATAGGCCGCTCTTAAGGTGTTAAGCAATATTGACATGGTCTTATGTTGTATATATGAATTTATCGTATATATAAATATAATTTATCGTATAGAGCAACCTAGATGCGGTACGATAATTTAGGCTCTTGGCGTTTGCCAAGGCAGCAAGGTGTGCCTCTGAGGAAGACAGCTCAGAGCCTTCACGAACACCAACCAGTTAACAACTAATTTCCGCCTACAGTTGATCGCGCTATTGTGCCTCTAATCACAATACACTGACAGCAATACAAACAGCTACACCATCACGACGCTCTCATCGACGCCATGACTGACTGACAGATAAGCATAATATTCATGTCCATTCCCATGTAATCATTTATTCTTTCTTTCACTTGACTCGAGTCTCGGGACCGGTGTCTTGCCTCTCCATTGTCCGCCATATTGGGTAAACGTTCTCCCTTGCCTCATTGCCACATGGAACTATTGGTGTAGAACTATTGGGATAGAGAGTTTCAGCTGTCCTACTTCGGGGTGCCTGGAGCCATCGTTGACACCCTGAAAGCCTCCCCACAGTGGAGGCAGGTGGTCCGTTTTAGGCCGCACATGATATTCCTGTTCCTGGGTGGCAACGATATCCGCCCCGATACCGTGCCCCGCAAGTTAGCCAACGCCATCAAAGAGGTGGCGCTGGATCTGGAACGTGAGTCCGGGGGGAGCTGCAAGATTGTGGCAATAGAGAGCCGGACTAGGGTCCGAGGTTTGTCAGCGGAGGAATACCACGCTATCAAAAACTCTGTTAACCGCGCCCTGAGGTGTCGGCTGGTAGAGACGCGACACCGCTTTGTGTCAATCACTCTCAGCACCCGGGACCTCGACCAGGATGGCGTCCACCTCGATTTGGATACGAATCAAGTCCTGTATAATAAAATTGTAGGGCTAACAAAGCGTTGGTTAGAGAGGGACGCCGGGGTGATATCGTTGCGCCTGCCTAAGTGCTGCATCCCACCCATCATCTTCCCCCAATAATTTTCTTTTACATTTCAGACTTCCTGTGACATATGACCTGACCTATCACTTTTTCTTGTTCAATATGACCCTTTAGTAGGTATTGCTACTTTGTGTGCTATTTTTTCTCCATAACATAGAAGTCCGCCAGTCGGCGTCTCTTAACTAGACTACTTTTTTGCCGTTGTTTTTGTAACATTTAGATACATAGCCTATAGGCTTACATGCAAAATGAGTAAACAGGAAGAGACACCGTCTAGTGGGGTGATGTTCAAGGCCCCTAAAAATCAAAGGGCAGGACTTCGGGGAGTATTAAGTAGGCTAATTGTAGATGTCAACACTTTCATCACTACTGCTAACCTCGAGGAATTAGAAGCTAGATTAGACAACGTCCAGGCTACCCACAGTCGTATTATGGCTCTGAGTGAGGTGATTGTGGCAGGCATGACTGAGGAGGAAGAGATAGTTACAGAGTGTGATAATCGCGCCCTCTATGATGAACCTGTCTTTAGAGCGAAGCACATATTACAGCGTGCTGTCGCAAGTAAGAAGGGAGGCGAGAATGAGGCCCATAGAAGGGCTGACCCAAAACACACTGTACACCTCCCAAAGCTCAATCTTCCTACATTTGGGGGCAAATTGACTGAGTGGTTAGCTTTTTGGGACGTATTTCGGTCTACAGTTCATGAATCCTCTTTGGATAATGTCTGCAAGTTTCACTACCTGAAGGGACAAATGGAAGGAGAGGCCTTACATTTGATAGAGGGTTTTGCGGTAGTGGGTGATAGTTATCTTGAGGCAGTACAATTATTAAAGTCCACATACGGGGATCAAGAGCAGTTGAAGATGGCCCATGTCATTGCCTTGTTAAAGCTCGCAGAACCACAGGGCTCACCACACAGGAAATGATAGTCATTATCTTACGTCAGAAGCTTCCTATAGCAATACTTGACAAGGTTAGATCATTTGATCTGGGGGAGTTCAAAACTCAGTTCAGTAAGGAAATTAGCAATCTACAGTTGAACAAAGGGAGAATGTATGTGTCGGGGGGGAGTGAGAGTGTGGAGATGAGGGGAACTGTAAGCATGATGGTGGGGACTAAAGGAAAGAAAGAGGGTACATATAAGAAACCTGCTCAGATTCTATGCAAGCTATGTAACGACAAACATAAATGGAGTTTCTGTGTAAAATACCCAACAAATGAGACAAAACTAGCACAGGCAAAAAGATTGAAGCAATGTGTAGGTTGTCTAAGTAAGGAACATGGTAAGCAGGGACAATGTACTGCTACATACTTAAGGCCCTGTCGCCACTGCAAAGGACATCACTTTGATAAGTTTTCTCCTACGGCAGATAAAGTCAAAGACGTCAAACCAGAGGGTACTACAACTGTGACACTAGGTAGCACACAAGACACCACTATATTGCCCACAATACAGATTCCCATGGAAGGTAACGACAGTAACAAAGTTTGTCGGGTACTTCTAGATCAAGGGTCTCAACTTTCCTTTATAAAGAGGTCCGTCTTAGTGGGACTGAAGAACCGAATCGTAGGGGCTGAGACTCTTCGATTGCAGGGCTTCACAGGGGTTACTGACAAACAAGACTACGAGATAGCGGAGATTTCATATTTCTACCGTAAAAACCGGTACTTTATGACATGTATCGTAGTAGACACCCTACCAGAATATGTATCTGTAGGAGTGAAGAAGGTGGAACACGCATTACGTAGCAAAGGGGTTAACTTGTCAGATCCCATGGGAGATCAGAGTGAGGTGCATGTTCTACTTGGTGTGGATCATTATTATGATGTAGTATATCCTGAATTTAAAAAGATGTGTGGTGTAATTTTAATCCCCACTAAATTTGGCTATTGCATGAGCGGAAAGGTGCATACTACACAGTCAAAGGTCTTGGTCGACACGGTCTCGATATTAAGAGTCAATGTAACCGCAGCAGAGGAGTTGGGAAGGGAGGATTCCCAACCTAGTGACCCTAAAATGACTGCCGAGTTCGACCTGGAGCGACTGTGGAGATTGGATCACATAGGCATTAATCCTATGGAGACTGATTATGACTCGGAAGTTGCGCTGAAAAGGTTTGACGAGTCTGTGAGTTACTGTGCCTAAGACAAGCAATATAAAGTTAGTTTACCCTGGAAGAACAGTGAGATAAGCCTGCCTACCAACTATGGTTTGGCATTAGGTCGCTTGCGCGCATTACAGCGTAAATTAACTAATGAACCGAGCACGCGCCAGGCGTATGACGATGTATTTCGGAGTTATGAAGATAGGGGCTTTACGGAGAGAGTCGATGTAAAGGAATCGATTAGGAAGGGTAGGGTTCACTATCTGGCCCATCATGGGGTGAGGAAAGACAGCGTCACCACACCTATACGGGTGGTGTATGATTGCTCTGCCCACCAAGGTCAACAACCCAGTCTGAATGACTGCCTGCTGACAGTCCGTCCTTGGTGTCGGACCTGTCCCAACATCTATTGCGGTTTAGGCTGGGGCAGTACGCATTTACTAGTGACATCGAGAAAGCATTCTTGATGGTCAAACTAAAAGAGGAAGATAGAGATGTTACCCGCTTTCTTTGGTTCAGCGACATTAGCGACTCTGAATGTCCGGTCATAATCTACCGTTTTCGGGTTGTACTCTTTGGGGCAACATGTTCACAGTTTTTGTTAAATGCCACGATCAAAATACATCTAGCAGATACTCGTGAGGACACAAGTAAACTATCTCGCGGATTATATATAGACAATATGCAGGGTTCTAGCAATAGTCAGGATGATTTGTTACATACATACTGGCAAGCACGCAGATTGTTTACAGATGCACATTTATTTCTCCGCGAGTGGGTTACTAATAGTGAAGATCTTCAGAGTTTGATACAGGTGGACGGTACGGCATCTCATAACCAGGAAAAGTCCAGAAATTTGGGGATGATCTGGCAACCTAAACATGACATACTAACTTTTCAAACAAGGTCTTTTGCTCAGCAGACGGGAGCGCGCACAAAAAGAAGTCTGTTGAGCAAAGTTGCGCAATTTTTTGATCCTTTGGGTCTAGCATTACCCGTTACCATAAGAGCTAGGATTCTAATGCAGGAAGTTTGGAGACGTAAAATAGGATGGGATGACAGTTTGCCCGAGGACCTGAATGACCAAGGGACATTGTTGTTGAAGGAGTATGACATCCTATGTACTAAACCTATACCTCATAAAGTGGCGGCGTTCGGTGACGTTACGTTACACACGTTTTGCGATGCTAGCGCCACGGCATACGGGTAGCCATATATGTCGATACTTCATTTGGGGCACATTTAGTTACCGCCCGGGCTAAAGTAGCCCCGGTTAAAAAGGTAACTATCCCTAAAATGGAATTGACTGCCGTGCTGCTATTAGCACGTCTGGTGCAACATGTACGCGCAGCATACGAGAGCGAGTTAAACATTGAAATCGTTCACGTTTGGTGCGATAGTCAGG